>WTSP01011045.1:0-65340 GCA_025331215.1 Actenoides lindsayi
CCATAAAACCTCGCTGATGATAGAGAAAATATCATTACTCTTGAGATTTTATATATATATATATATATATATATTTTATACTAGCATGGGTTTAACTGCATTTGGAGTTGACAGATCAGTAGGGTCCAATGGGGAAAAAAACATTGCACTGTCAGCTGCTGGCTTGATTTACATTTCACATTTCTTGCTTGGTTCTTGGGTTCACTAGCACTCTTGGTGCTTCATCAGAAGCCTGTTAAAGCCAAGGTAGAAGTAATTAGCATACACAGTTCATAAAACGTGCTTGAAAATATTCCACTGGAGTTGCTAGATTACAATAGTAGCTGCCAGTGCTTTTGAAGACAAAATGTTTTGAAATAATTAGTATATACATGTGCATGCACACACACCATCTGAGCAATCAAAACTCCTAGTGTTAGGAACATAGGTTGGAGCTAAATATGTATATCTCATGCTTTTATCCAACTGCTTTGAAGCTGTCCACCTATTTACCCTGTGAGCTTGGACTCTTATAAATGGCTGCACAGCAGACATTAAACTGTAGGCAAAGCCTACACCACATGTTGGAGTAATGTTTAGCAGTAACACCAAATGAAGTTAACTGCCTGTGCTTGTACTGTGGAAAGAAAGTCACCCTAGATTCAGAAACAGGAAAGCTATATGGCCAAAGTACTTCCAAACCAAAAGTTCTGTTTTTCTGAAGAGCTGATGGCTGGAGCTCAGAGTATCACATGGCCTGTCTGTAGGTGAATGACAGGTCTCTGCACTAGTTTGTCCAAGGGATTGGTGGTGGTGATGTTATGGTTTAGCAATATTCATAGTGCCTTCTGATTTGAAGTTCAAAATAATTTCCAGAGACGGAGAACAACATTTATGCTCCTTCTTTAAATGCTTCACTCTTTTCCTGAAGGTGCGTTCTCTCCTCTTTTTCTTCTCTTTTCCTCCTCTATTTCTTCTCTTGGAAATAATACTGGACACTCTTCTACCTCCTGCATGTCTCCACTCTGTTATTGTGGCCTTACAAGTTCAGATTAGATAAAGACACAGTAGGAAAAGGAACTGATTTCATTTTTATGTTCTCTCACATCTGGGTGAGATTGAGAAAAATAAAACACAGGCTAAGAACCATAAACAGCGCACCTGTGTGTGGAGAGGTGATTTTTACCAGGAGAGCTCTGAAATGATCATCTTTGCTATTGGGCACACATAATCTCCTAGAAATATGAGTGTGAAATGTTGTGTTATTTCAGGTCAAGGACAAGGATAACATCATTCAACTGTACTGTTGACTTACTGCAGTACTTAGTAATGCATAGATATTTCTATAGGGCACATCATCAGGGTGCTGAAGAGAAAACCTCTCGTTCAGCATTTGTCTGAGGCTGCTTCTGATAGGAAGAATAACTTTATGATTATTATGAATGAACAAGTGATAAAGGAAAATTTCTACTGCTGCACTATGTAACTGAGGCTATCAAAGCAAAAATCGTAATTTAGTATGCTTTGGTTTTATCACTCTCTTCCCTTTCTGCACTACTATGTTGTTCCAAAAAGAAGGAGGAAAAATAAAAACCAGTTCATTCTAACAGGCTACAAGTCCGTTAGATTAAGCATCAAAGGGCTGAGGGCTGAGATCAGGTTATCTCAACATGTTACTGTATATCAGCTGATCCACAATAACTCTGTCCACATGGTCTTAACCAATGCCAAGTGACAAATGATGTAATTTATGTTATCTCCCAGTGAAGCAGGAGTACAGTGAGTCAAACTACTTCATGATGTTATGCAAGGGCTTATAAAAAAATCTGCTATCTACATACAGAGATGCTTGTGTCAACTCAGCGGATACATAGTGACTTACTGTGTTGTGGTAGTGTTATCGTCTGTCTGGGCCCGTGTACTGTTAGGTCTTTACAACATATCATACTTTGTAGTCTTAAAGGGCTGTGCATAATGGTGTTGTAGTCCGTATCATGTTTAGCACAATATTCAGAAGTCAAATTAAATATGGATGTAATAATAAGGAAGACTTAAACTCAAAACCTAGATTTGCTTCCTTGTTTTATGAGAGGTTACATAAATGCCCACAGGTGCTGCAGAAATGTGAAAATATAAAACATATCCTTTAAGCATGGAGTTTTTCATGTTCTCAGCTCCATAAATAGAAATAGACCCAGAAAAATCATTATAGTATGTTATCAACTATCAGGGTGATATTTGTCACTATTGCAGTTGCCTGCTTGGTGTTTGTGCACAGTGCTTTTGTGCAAATGTAGGGAATTCAGGGAAACTTTTTTTTTTTTTTTCACTCAGAAGTATATTTGTATCTGATACTATGTACACCTGATACTATGTATCAGGTAAGACTGAAGATCTGCCTTCAAATTTGTACAGCATTCCTTTCACTCAGCAGTATCTGGCCATTTACAAGTGGTAACTTGGTAACCATTGCAGCAGCACACCTTTTATTTCAGAAAAGTTGCTGATATATTTGCCTTTCGTGCTGCTTCATTTTGCCTGCACCTGTCCTTTTCACTCAAAGGTTTTTGTTGTTTGGGTTTTTTTTCTTGTCATTTTTTGATCTAAAATAATATATGTATGTACATATATATAGCAAATAAGAAAGCAGATATGTAAAGTGTAAGTTATGAATAGTATAATTATGAATCACCGTAAAATTAGTGAGCCTTTTTTTAATCCTCAAAGCCTTTGATTTCTTGAAAGTACTGCGAAAAGGTGCATATGCCATTATCATTACATGCTGGTTTTCTGCATTTCATGAACTAGTAAAAGAGGAGATTGCTTTAGAGCCAGGACAATGCTGTATTTCTTTGTATACATTTCTGTATAAAGAAAGTAAGCATATGAATGAAACAGGTGAAACAAATAAGCTACTGTATCCATGGGACAAAATGAGTGAAATCTTTCTCACTCATAATTGAAACAGTTGAAATAAAATAGAGGTACAGTTACTTTCCCAGAATAATTGGGAGATTGCTCTGCAACTCACATGAGAGGTAAAAGAAGGTGACCATGTGTTGAATGAGGTGGATCCTGTATTGACACCCTATAGACATAGAAAATTAGAACCAGACAATAGAGAAATGTTAAAACATTCCGCAAGGAAACAAGAGGGATGTTTCAAACATTATTTAAACAACTAAGCAAATTTAAAAAAAAAATACTATTTGGAGTCATTCCTCATATCTTAGCAGGGAATGGCCCTTTTATTGTTTAAAAAAAAAAGAATCGTAGCTGAAGCAGTGATAGCATAGTCCCAAAACATTAAGGGATTTTCTCCAAAGGTGTACATCAGCTGCTCAACTATTTAAGTGGAATATGCAAGCACTACTGGAAAATGAAGTCAGGTATTTAAAAAGAAAATAAAATAAAGTGGAAAAACTCCTGAGTTCTTCACCTGGGAGACTTCCAGAGATGCAAAGATGCAGGATACATTTAGCAGTAGGGAGTAGTGCCAGAGTAGTAAAAGGGAGAGCAGACACAAAAGCTAGCCAAGAGAGGTGAAGCCCATTCCAGAAAGATTGACATGAATGACCAAGAGGTACAAAGTGGAATGTTTCATTGTGTTTCATCTGGTAGAGTAAAAACTTAAAGTTTTATAACTTTTAAGAAAGATGTACCAGTGCCAATGGTATGAAATTTCACATAGACTTCCCATATATGCACAAGCCCTTTGTCTCGTACAGTGCAGTGTTTTTCTTTTTTGTTCTTAATTCAAGGGCTATTCTTATTCAGAAATACAATTGATTTTATAGGAGAAAAAATACCCCAAACTTTAAAAGACTTATAATGTAAATGTCCCATTAGAATGAACATCTTAATAACTAAAATACAACAAAAATGATAATGTGCCAATATCGCATTCATCTGGAAAGTCTACAGCCTGAGTATGAATGTGTATGGGAAGTTTCCTTAGCCCTAGGTATGCTCAGGCACAGGAGTTTACAGGCAAATCCCAACAAAAAAAAAAAAAAAAAAAATCTTGGTCCTTAGTGGGAACAAGATGCTGTCCCTGTGTGACAAACACCTTTCAGATTTGTTAATCTGTTGTTAGTCAATCAGTCTGTTCTTGTCTTAATGATGTGGTGATACAACATGATGAAAAAATGTCGCTTAAGTAGAAAACAAAACAAAACAACTTTCCTCCTTTGTTATCATTTGTAAAGAGTCTGAGTATGAATGAGGTTTGCAGAAGGAGATGCAGGGCTGGGCCTTGGCTTTTATAGCCAGAAAATCCTCATATTTCTTCAAAGCTGACACTGCAAGGCTTTCCATTTTGAAAGCCTATAAGGAAAAATTATGTTAAATCCTCATGAAAATGAGAAAGAAAACTTGAGATTTCCTCCTCCTTCCCCACTCCTCATCTTGATCTGAATGTCTTAGAAAATGAGAGGACTAAATTCAGTGAAATAACTCATTTGGAATATCAATTATCCATCAAAGAGATGTCCTGGACTTACTGAGCTGTCAGGGGGCTTGTCACTGCCACATGCAAGCCTTCAGAAGTTACATCTGAGGAGGCAAGACGTTGTTAGAAAACTTTCCCTGTATGACACACTGTCTCTATTTCTTGTTAAACCAACTCTTAATTAGTTCTTTTTCCTCTTCTTCTTCTTCTTTTTTTTTTTTTTTTTTTTTTTTTAAATATGCAGCACCAGGGAAAAATTGGAGTTAAATTTAATGTTGGAACCGATGACATCTCTATTGAAGAGATCAACGCAATCATTAATGATGGAAAGTACCATGTAGTACGTTTCACAAGAAGTGGTGGCAATGCCACGTTACAGGTGGACAACTGGCCAGTTATCGAACGTTACCCAGCAGGTAAGGGCTTACAAAAACACTTGTGAGTAAGAGGGTGGGGGATGCGTGGAGTTTGGCTCGTTTTGCTTCTCTTCTATTACAACATCAGCTCTTTCTCAGTGTTTTAGTAGCAATTAAGTAGTTAAAGAGTCCTGAGCAATATGCAGTTTATGATGATGGCATTTCCTAAGTGAGTTTAAAAGCTCAAATTCAAGTTATTACTGGAAGTGGAAAAATACAGTTATCAAGGCATGAAACAGTGGTTTAGTTGCGTGTTTTCATTTGTTTTTATTGGATTATTGTTTTAAGGGGAAAAAAAAGGCTTTGACAAAAGCTACCCAGAAAAGTGACTCCAAAATTGATCTCTAAGTAATGGGGTAAAACTGAGGAAAAGGTTGTCTGTGTTCTTTTTATTACAATTTATTACTAAAGCAGTCTGAAGCCTACGAATTTAGCAGAAGTGTTCCAGCAGGCATAAACCAAAAGGCCTATCAGTTATCAATTGTACAACCACTCAATCAAATTTAAATGCTTTAACTTAAAATGCAAACTGCAGGATATGACTAATGCAAGTGATGTCGGTTACTTGAACAGGACCACTTGTGTGAATACAGAGTTGCCTTGATCAGGCCCATCTTTAATTTTATGCAAATACTGTGCACTGAAGGTTACTATGTTACTAATTTTATTCATTTTTAAAGGCAACAGGTTTTTCAGATATGCAATCCCTTTCTTATTGAATAGGACTACTGAGCCATTAATGGTAACTTACAAATCTGCATGTTATCTGTTAACAGTTGGTGTGTGTGTATGTTCATATTATTAAACAAAAGGCAGCAAATCCAGAGATGTAAGTGAAAAGTATTCTGGTTTGCATATTTGCTGTTACATAAATAACAGTTCTGGTTTATCTGTTTAGAAGCAGAAAATTCTTTGTTTTGGGGGTGGAGTGGGACTGGAGGGTATATTTCACTAATAAAGAATTCATAAGCTATTCCCTGTACTAATTATTACTATTTAGAGGTTCATTACTCTTTTTTAGGGTTTTTAAAGTGTTTGAGTTGTAGTCTAGCTGTTCACCTGACTTTTTAAAAAATAAAAATAATTTTAAAAAAATTCCACATGTGAAATATACCTCTTCAGATCATTTCTTAGATACAATTTATAATTTACAATAAAAATGAAAGTATGCATTGTAGATGACATTATGTATAGCAGGAGTCATTAAAAAAAACACGTGTCTTCTAATGCATTATGCATGAGTGACAGTTCTGGCAGTCAATGAATGGCTTTAGGTTAGATGTATCTCTGAGAGGTGATGGATGCTTGAAGGAAAAGGGGTTACTGAAAGCGATATGTCCTGAGATCTTCCCCATTGCAAGAGCAACAGGGAAATACTAGAGTCCAATGGAGATGTATGAGAATGATTAAGGGACTGGAACATCTCTGTTAGGCTTAGAGGCCTGGGACTGTTTAGCCTGGAAAAGACTGAGAGAGGGGATCTTATTAATGTTTACAAATATCTGAAGGGTGGGTGTCAAGTAGAAGGGGCCAGTCTCTTTTCAGTTGTGCCCTGTGATAGGACAAGAGGTAACGGTCACAAACTGGAACACAGGAACACACTGTGACGGTGATGGAGACCTGGAACAGGATGCCCAGAGAGGTTGAGGAGTCTCTATTGCTAGAGACTTTAAAAAACCTGCCTGGAAGCATTTCTGCGTGGTGTGCCCTAGGTGATCCTGTGCTGGCAGGGGGGTTGGGCTCCAGAGAACCCTTCCAACCTCTACCATTCAGTGATTCTATGATCTTTCAGATATTCCTCTTTTCTCCATGTCCCCCTTGTTTTCTAACCTTTGCAATGTTTGGTAAATTGTAGATAAATTAAGATAGTGGAAGCTGGAGTGGTGTGTGTCTTTGCTTGTATTCAAGACCTGTGTAGCAGAAAGGAAAAAAACCAGGTTTTTAGGGTGGTTTGGTTTTTTGTGGTTTTTGTTGTTGTTGTTTTTTTACCTCAATGATGAGCATTGAAAGTATTGTTTTTCTTCTCTGTTCCATTTCTTCATGAAAATACGAAGTGGCTACAACAAGGACAAAGTACAGTTGAGTTCTGAAGGTAGTGGCACAGAGAATTTGTTTTTATTGAACATAGATCAATTTAGAAAATAGAGTTATTTCCTTGGGATGGGATTAGTGGAGTGGAAGGAAGTTGGATGTTTTTCTTTGAAAAAAGAAGAAAAAAATTAGAGGTTCTTGAGCTTCCTTTAACAATATCTGCATAAGCTGCATTTCAAGGCACTTTCAGTTCCTTCATCAGCCAGGGTACAGAATCCCTCAGCTTCTTTTTATTGCTGGACCTTCCAAGTCTCCTGTTGGCCTTTAATTTTCTTTGTATTTCCTGTAGTAATATCCTATGGCTCCTGTATGCCATAGAATCACTTTTACAATCCATCCTTCTCCTTTTCACCTTCCATCTCCTCTCCTTCCCCAGCATGAGAGCACCTACACATACTTTCTTATATGTTTCTATGCTGCTCCATAAGATTTGGCACTCTTCATTTAACCCTTTTTAAACACTACTTTCCTCACAAACTGGTACTGATGTACTTTCTAGAAAAGATGCAGGCTTCTCCCAAAGATTATGCTGTGTTTAAGCAAGATAGATACTTCTCTGAAGATGTTAATGGCACTATATTAAAAGCTACCACTGTCACTGCAGTTCTAAAAATAGTATTTCCAAAAGTGATGTCTTGATATCAGACAGCACAGTTTAGCAAACGCTGCTGCACCCAATTTAGATGTGTTACTGCTGTTGTTGGCTTAGGAACTAGAAGTAGTACCTGGCAGTACTGGCTAACCAGATAATGTGCATTTTGCTCATGTTATAGACGGAGTGCCTGTTGCAGTTGTACAGTACGGACCGAATTCAATCTTGTTTGCAGGAGTAGGGCTCATTCGATTACATTTCAGTGCTAGAAAGAATGTTGGTTTTTTGCTTTGTGACTGTTTTCCAAATTGCTTCTTTCTGCATTATTTCTTAATGTGCCTGCACTGCTGTACATAAGTAGAGACTTAACTCTCCTACTTTTGGGGTTTTTAAGGTTAAGAATAGAAACAAGATTAGCAGCTTAAATAGTGAGTTTGCTATTCTTAAATATGCTGGATTTCCTTTTTTCAAAAAGAAAAAAAATAATTCAGTTGCCTAAAGCATAAAAACTGAGAAATTCTCCATTCTTCAGGAAAGAAAACAAATTCTTAATTCTCCAGGAGAGATTATAATCCAAATTACACTTCTAGTTGGAGTGTCTGACTGCAAGACAGTACTTGTTTGTGATTGGTGTCTTACAATGTTGGGTGAAGATTTTCTGAGAGGAATTTCTGATTGGAAGCTCAAGATTTTCCAGTGTCATCGTCTGTGTAGCCTTCATACAGCCTCGCCTAACTGCCGCAGATACTGGCACCCAAGGCCCAGTGTTGCATCTCTTGCTAGAAGGATGCTGTGGGCACCCCTCTTGATGCTCAAAGCAAACATCTTTTGGAAAAGAGCTGTTGCCCTGATTACCACATGTCTGTGTAGGATTCGTAGGTTGTCTGAACTCAGTCCTGGGTAGCAGGAGCTGCCCTGATTTGAGTGCTCTCACAAAAGGTGTTCTAGCTAGTGTAGCACACGTGATTTTCTAATTCTGCTTTGCGCGTAGTCTAAGGTAGACACCTTGCAAAAATGTATCTGTGGCAATTCTCCATAGGGTTTCCATGTTTGCTTTGTATGCTTTATCCTAGATCTGTGTAAAATGCAGAAATGACCCTGGAAGATGACTAAGATCTGGCATGTTTGTCTTGCGTGTCATTCTCCATACCATTAGACTTAAGTGTTATGTTTTCTCAAGAATCTTGTCTGGGCCTATTCACTTTCAGTTTCTACCTCAGTAGACATGAGAGAACTGTAAAAGGAAAAGAGGTGGGGGTAGCCAGTGGTAGAGGATGATTATCCTTGTAGAGGTGACTGGCTGTTTTTGGAGTGGGGAAAAATGCATTTTAGTCCTAGACAAATGTGAACAACTTCCGTGTTCTGAAATGGCTGGATGATTTTCAGAAAAAGAGGTTTAGATGTAGGTACTTATGTCCTTCCAGACTCCCATCAAAGTCACTTTCTCATTGTGTTAGTGGCTGGTGGGTAGCCTTGTGATTAGGAATGGCATATTGTATTTTTACGATAGCTAAGTTCTGTAGTGAATTTGTATGTTCCATCTTTCTTAACTGAAGTCAGTGTTACGTCTTTTTACCTAATGATTATTATTCCTCTGCACCTTCTTAAAGAACTTTAATATTTCACCTTGCCCACTTTTTCAGATATTGGTTTCCCATCAACTTATCTGGATGCAGCCTAATTGCCGATTCTATTAAACAGGAATGTGAAAACTGCTGACTGTGCAGCCACGAGTTTCTAATCAATAGACTAACCCCATTTTCCATGCAGATCTATTCTACTCCTTACAGCTTATCTTGTCTGCTTCACAGCTTAGTTGTAGTTCCTCTCTGGCTGCCTGCTGTTGTGGAGATGGGGCTGCAACATTCTAGCAAGGCTAGCCACTCCTGTGAACAGGCTGCACTGGTACCTTCACTTAGGTAATAATACTACATTAAAATGTAGATTTGATAAGAATGCTTTTATGATAGGAAACTAAAAGGACTTGTTAATTTGGGTCACACTGAACTCTCAGTTACAGTCATAGGAAAAAACAAAATCACAGGAAATCGGTTTTAGTAATGTCAAAATATTAATTTCAGTATTTTCTAAATAAAATGTTCTGACTTTTCATGTCAAGACTACCCAGTGTTTATAGGGGATTTAGGTAATTTGAGAACAAAACAATTTAATCTGAAACATTTTCTTCCTTACCTGAAAGAAAATCTGTTTCTTATCAAATCATTTGGGAGGAAAAAAAAAAAATCTTTCTCACAGCAGTGTACATAACCATATCTATTTAAAAAGAAAAGCAATTTTTGCAGTCTTCTATATTTCCTCCCTTAGTAGTGAAGGGTGTGCATCTTACTAGTCTGGGAAAGTATATTGTGGGGTTTTTTTTCCAGAGGGAACCTACTCTTCAGGACTTCCATCATGAATCAGACTGATGCAGAATTTTCTGGGTATAAGGTGGCCTGTTAGATATTGGCTGACTGGTCTTTAGTTTCAAAGCTCTTCAGACTGCTGGGAATACTCAGCAGTTCCTGGGACCCTGTAGAGTCTGGAAGATACAGTCTGATGTAAGCGAAGATCTAAAATGTAGCCTTCCCAGTCATCCCTGGATCTCTGGTCAGCTTTAGAAAAGGGTAATTTAGTTGCAGCGATCCTCATGTACCCCATGGGTCGGCAGACATTGTCAGGGATGTGTCTGACAGACCTAGATGCGACAGCATTAGCGTCTCACACATGTTCACATAAAAGAGACTGTCCAAAACACTGCCAGACTACTGGAACAGATGTATCTCTGTGGCTGGGGAGTATAAATTACAATCGAGCATACACACCAAAGAAGAACCTGTGTGAGAGTCTGTGTATGTTGGCAGAAGATCAAACCTCAGGCTGACATTATGGTTAGTGCTAAGTAGCTCTGCAATATGGCAATTGGCAGCTGAAGCTCTTAGGACTTCAATATAATACAGAATAATTATGTTTTGAGTTTGGGGTTTGGTTTGTTGTGGTTTTGTTGTGGGGTTTTTTTCCTTTTTTTTTTTTTTTGCTTTAGCACGTAACATTAAACATCTGAGAACATATGTGTTGTCTTAGGGACTTTCTCTGGATCTGTGGGCTAAAGGTTGTTATTGCAGAACACCCAAGGGCTAAGCGAAGGGGGCATGTCATTTAAGTGCTTCTCTTATTCCCTGCATTGTGGAAAATAGTCAAAGTGTCTGCCACCTTTTCATGGGATACACCTGACTTGAAGATAAATGCTAAGAGTCAGCTGTTACCATGTATCCTATTTATTTTAAGTGCTATACATTTGTCTTGGTTTTGTGTGTCCAGATTGACCATAAAATTAACAGGAGACATTTGTGTCAGTACATCCATTTCTACAGATTGGATTAGTATTTTCCAAGCAATCCATTTAGTTGTCTATCTTGTGTACCATTGGCTTAGAAATACCTTCCAAATTCAAGCCCTTACAGGCACTTCTGAAGAAAATGAAAGATCTGTTTCTCAGGCATAATTGTGGTGGCCAGAAGAGACCTCAAACTTTTTCAAAAACATGTCTTGGAATATTCTAATAAAATGGATAGACAGCCTGTTATGACTGCATTCGTGCAAAATTATAATGGTCAGGGCGAGGTAGGAACCTAACAAGTAAATGGTCACTCAGTATTTGCCTTGCCTTGCATTTCCCACTGGTGTTAGGACATGGGACTTTCAGGGTGTTTTCCATGCTGGAATAATATAAGCCTTCTGACTCCTATTTATTTATATATTTATTTGTCCAGCAGCTCATGGTCTACCTTTTTTTCTCACTTTGTTCCTTCTCTGGATAAAAGAATATATCTTTGTTCTCTCTTATGTGCATTCCTTTGCTATGGTCAGAGTTTTGACACTCATAGGAGTAGCCAGACTTTTCATGTCGATAAATCAGTCCTGATGGTGGATATAGAGGATAAGAAGAACGCCCTCTTCTGATGAGCTGCAAAGCTTGCAAAGTTGGAGCTGTCTCTCATCATTTGATGAAGGAAACACTCCTAAAGACAAAATTAAGACTATCTTTCTGACCAGGAGGGAAATGCAATGGAAAAGACTTAAGTTTCTTTCACAGCAATTAAGCTTCTGTGAAACTGATACTGCCCAAGGTCTCCTGCTTTGTATGCAATTTTCCTGCTGTGAGAAACTAGTGGTGCAAATGAAACAAGGACATGTCATAATACTTTACTTCCCTTGGAGATAACAATGTTTGGAAAGAACAGGAGAACTCAGGAACTTCCCATCTGGGAATATGTAGAAGAATTATACAATGCAAGTGAAAGCTTTATGTATAAATTTATGCCATATGTATAAAATTAGGCTATAGATTTGGGTCTAAAATATTTAGTCTATGGAATTAGTGAGAAGGGGAAAACACCATCTAAGTAAGTAGTTACTTGGTTACCAAGGAATGTCTCATCCTCCCAGATTTGGAAAGCAAAGTTTATCAGTGTTCTTTATAGCCTTTCATGTGTCCATGGAGTCCCATCTCCCTGGAGTAATGTTTATGCTGCGGTCTCCATCTAGGAATGTCTGCTGGTAACTATTATAGTTAAGCCTATTCTGTTTTGATAGGAGATAATGGGGCATAAATATGAATAAGTTAACGTTTGGTTTTTTTTTTAATTTGCACAAAGTCTGTTACAAAGTTCCATATGTGAAAATACTCAGGAAGAAATTATACAACCCTAGTGGTAAAGGCAGAGTTATTTTATGGATCAGACTCTGACTTAGGGAGAACAGAATTACATATTCCCATATAATGAAATTCAACAGAGTAAATCCATTGATTTTCAATGGAAATACGATAATTCAACTCTCATGTTATATAGTCATTAACATTGACTTTTAAAAAATATTAGAAATCATATATACTGTCTGTACTAGAGAAGTTTTCAAGATTACTAGAGAAAACAAAGGTTAGTGAATTAAGAGTTTAAAAAGCCTCAATATTGACTTCCTTTGCAGGCAATGAAAAAAAAAACAAAGGGAAAAATTGAAAATGAAAGGTGTTACAACAACAAAAAGATAAAACATAAGTATTTAAAACACCTGAATTTTTACATTTCTAAAATTCAAAATTTAAAAATATACTGGTTTATGCAATTTAATTGCATTTTTTCAACCATGAGTAATTTTGTAAAATCTTCATAAGCTTAAACAATGTTTCAACTGATCAAAGCATTTTTCATTCTTGTCCCATTCTTGTTGGATAGGCCTCTTAACTGTAAAAGAAAAGTTGATATATGAAAGATAATGCACACAGGTAAGATTATTTGAATTTGTATGTAAAACATTTTACATTAATTTAACTAGCTCAAGATAAAGGTTTAATGCTATAGACAGCTTATGGATTATTTTCCTTAGCAGTTAAAAAACAAGTAAGTTCTGAGAATGTTTAGAAAGATAAAGAAAACATTAATAGAACTGTATTTAAATCAATTCCTCACTTCCCCTCTAAAGGATTAGTGGTTTGGGTTTTTTGCCCTATTGCAATTTCTTTTTTTCCCATGTGTATTTAAAAGTTATATTAGTGATAGAAGAGCTTAAGAATTGAGAAATAAGTATGTGTTGGGTCAAGTCTACTTCTTTGCATAAATTACTTCTCTTAGAGGGTTAACTTAGGAGATGACAGCTGTGCTTAGGAATTTTCTTTCAATTTCCAGTCCAAATACTTTCTGGTTCATCCCACTTTGTTCTTGTATGTTTTTTTTCACAAAATACTGTTCTCATTTCTCTGCTTATCATAATAGCCTTTCTCTTGATGCTTTTTCACTTTCAACTCATTTTTTGAAAGCACATGTGGCTGGAAATGGACAATAGTGGGAACACTAGGATATCAAGTGAAGACATACGAAGACATTAATGCTGAAAGTTATCTCTACTGATGCATTCCAAGATCTTAGTTTCCCTTTTCATACCTCAAAACCAGATGTCTCAATATCATTCTGCAGCTGACTAGTAGTATACCTATTGAATGTCTTTTGTCATGAATTCACTTTAGTAATATGCCATTTTATCATAAAAAAACTGGTGTGAAAGGTCCTGTATCTCAAGTGTGTGACCTGCACTTTGTAGTATAAGCTTTAGTGTCACTTCTATTAACTCACAAGGGCTCAGTTCTTCTTGACTGATATCTGCAGCCTCTTCAGAGTTACCATTATGTCTAGTTTTATGTCATCTGCAGATTTCATTGTGTGGTCGACATTTTATACTGAGATCCATGAAGAAAATGCCAAAGAAGATTGGTTCCCATACTTATCTCGTGTACTTTCCTAGTTTTCAAATATAGGGAATACAGTGGGGAACAATGAGGGCCAGAATATGGTGTAGCTGACACATTGGCAGGTCTGAATATGAGAGGTACCAACTGTTTATCATCTGCGTGAAGGATTCACCAAGAAGCTGAAGTGGAAGTGTTCCACCTTAACGAAGTGGAAGTATTAGGGAGAAGCAGACTAATGAACTATCTAGCTCCTGGAAGGGGCTTTCATCCTGGGAAGATGGACACCTTCAGTATGACCTAAAACAAGCAGACCTTGTATTCAGAAGCCTGTCAAAAGATACAGAAACAGAATACCAGGCTGTGGTCTCTACATAAGAGAGAGGATGCAGGAGAAGAAAAAATCGTTTTTAGTGCTATCCCTTGTTGTCTTTTTTATTCAGCTCTTTACTGTACAAATTTTATATTCCTCTGTGTTTTCCACAGTTAATCGATGATTTGCTACATGGTATCATATCAAATGCTTTACTGAAATCCAGATGAATTAGATATACTTAATTTCCTTCATCTAGAAAATCAGTTAACTTATCAAATACAGCAATTAGATTAGTCTAACATGATTTGGTAATGTTTTGCATTTTATCTCATTTTCCAATCACTTCCATGTTTTAATTCTTTCCTTTCAAATTTGCTTTAATGCATCGTGTACATCTACGTCAGACTAAATATTTTGAGTGGACAGCTTTTTTCCCCTTCTCATGTAAAGCTATTAAATTTTCTGTTCTTTAATACAAGAAGTAGTATGCCTCATTGGATAGCTGTATTTAAAAAAACCTGGCTTGTTATTTTTAAGTTTTGGGATAAGAGATCTTTTTCTTCATCTTCTGACCCCATAAATTCATTGAGAATGTGTATGTTGCTTTTTTTCTGAGCTGTAAAGAACTGCATTTTCATAGACACATTCCTGTTAGTCAATCCAATCTGCATCCTTGGATCATCATCAACCTTGATACAAAGTTGCACCCCTTCTTTCCTTAAATGTGTGGCTTTTTGTTTATAAAGCTTAAGAACTCTGGCTTTTAAATTTATTTTATTTTAAAGCCTTCTGAGCTTGACTGTTGGTAACTTCACTTTTATACTTCTGTTTCTAATTCTGGAAGTCACTGTTTTCTTTGCTAAGCAAATCTATGTTTTTAAACTTCTATAATACAGTCTATGATAGTGTAGCTATTCAGCCTAGTAGGTCTCCCCTTGTATATTTTTAACCTTGAAGACGCAAGTCCAACTGTATTTATTTATTTATGTATTTAGAATACTTTACCTTGAAGAATTTCCAGGTGTCCTTCCTGGATGAGTCCCACCCTTCAGGCTGCTTACACAATCTGGTTTCCTATTTTTTTTGGTTTTTTAAATCAAGAATCAGTTTTGCAGAGTTATTTTTAGTTGTCCTTGTATTAATTTGAGTCAATTCATGATCACTCAATCACAAAATGTTTCCTACAATTAACTTTTCTATGCTGTTTTCATTATTTATCCAAAGCAAAGATAAAATAGCATTGTTTGTTCTTAGTTTCAGCTGGACAAATTCTTCAATGACTATTATAATAAGCTGATATCTACCTGTATTCATACAATTGTGTTCAGTTATAATATGAATAAAAGAATGTATTACAGCAGTTTGTAAAATAATGACATAGAGAATTAAAAATAAGACAAGGAAATCAGTGAAATTCACTTCAGCAAATTCTAGAGTATAGTAAGATGCAAGAACCTAATTTAGCAGGAATCAAAACAGATTAAAAATTAATCTTATTTACTGAGCCACAAACCAGCATTTAAGTGATGGATGTAACTAGGCCAGCATGTTACTTTACCTTTGCCAACATGTAATTGCACAACTGATTTCTTACATCTTTTTCTGATTTGTACAGCTCTGACTACCCTTTGGTTATGACTAAATGTATTTTTCAGCATGTATCTAGGTCTCACTTTCAGTATAATTTTATCGTTCTTGTGAAAGATTGATGTTAACAAAAATGGTGATTAATTTTCCCATTCTCTTTGGGTGAACCTCTGTTATACCTTATCCAAAGTCAATTAATTTTTTTTTTTTTTTTAAAAGTACTGCTGCCCTTTGAGATTATGAAATTGTTCTATCCTGCTGTCATCTTTAAATAAAGAGCCTATGTGATACCCAAACAAGACACTACAGTAAGTCTCTCTTCAAACAGTGGTTTCAGTAAAGTTTCCCAAATCAGCTTTTTAATTTGACAGCTTATCAGGCTTTTCTGTCAGGTAATGCTATATAATAATGCTTCTCTAAATCTGCAGACAGAATTTTCTTCTTTCCTTTATTTTTCATCTTGGATATCCTGTTGAAATACAAAGGCTCATCCCTTCTTAGACTTGATAGATCCTGTAATTAAATTCAGATCTTGATAAAATGTGTGGCACAGCTGTCATTACTTGATCACAGAAGGTATAACACCTTTCAGTTAAATATGGCAAGGTGGCACAATGCATCTAGTTTAGAAGGCGAAGAACATGTCAAATGAGCAGTGATTCAGAAAAAGGTGTTCTAAAATACTGAAAGAAACAGATATCTGCTCTTTTTGTGTCTTGTGGCAAAGGCTGTTGCCCATACCTGCTTACCATAATTAGTCACAGGGTGATATAGAAATGGAATTTCTGAAGAAGACAACAAGCTGTGGGATTCAAGTTGGGGGAAGAAAGTGGAAGCAAAAACAGATCTCAGAATGAGATGTGGCAAATCTGTCACAAGTGGTGCCATTCACCTCTTCAGGAAGGCCATTATCTATTAAAAGTGCCAGTAAAAGTTTGCCAAAAAATGAAATTGCCAATAGGCAGGGATTCTTTTGCATGCTTTTATTTGGTTTGACATGTTCTCCATGTAACATGTAGTATTAGTAGGATAAATTCAAACTGGAGGATTAATGTGCTGTTGTTTTAAAAGGAAACAATTCTATGAAATTATTTACTAGTGAATTTTATCTACTCAATATCTTCCTTAATGATACAATGCTGATACCTGTGATGGAATCAATGTCTTAGAAGATTTTTGTCATTCTTCTTTTCTTTCCCAGTGGCAGGACCATATTGTTAATGCAAAGTTTTAAAGTTCCTTTATTTCTCTTTCCTTCAGCTTGCCCTCTAGTAGGTTCATAGCTATCTTGTTCAAGATTACACCAGACTATGCAACGTGTCACTCACTAAGCCAAACCAATATCCCTTGACTTCAGTGAAGTGACTTCTGTGTAACACGCAACTTGGTATAATTGTGACTGTGTTCCTTGCTTTAGATACCTCACATACGTTTGTTCTAAGATTGGTATTAATGTTCCCAGTGGCTGATAGAACATGTGAGAGAAGAGTACAATAGTGAACTTCTGCTGTGTGTTCCTTCTGCAGTGTAGTTTGTTTCCATTAGCTTCAGGGGCAACCCTGAAGTCAAGACTGAAATGGGAGCCTTTCCCAGCATAGAACAAATCAATGCAGTGTCGAGCCTTCCAACCAGACAATCTATCATATGGAAAACAAAATTAATTTCTCTGCAGTGCTATTGTGTTTTAGGTGCTCTCAGAAGATGATGTATTTTTTGGGGAGAGGCACATTTGTGCATGTGTCCCCAAATATATTTTACTGGTGTTCTGAGGTGTGACAGCAGAATAGTACTTTATGTCTTCAGGATAAGAACTTCCATTAAACTAACTAATTCAGAAGCAATCGCTGTAATTCATGCTGCAGCAGGGAAAAAGGCGACTTGCTCTATCCAAGATATATTTTCAAGAGATGGAATCATATTAACCAGGTATCCAGGAGGACACAAATCACTGCCATCTTGAATGTATGAGTATATACATTCTTTAGACTTTCTCCCCTTTGGATGGTGTGAACATAAGAGTGAAGCTGTACACTATTGCTTCGTCCTGTGGTGTGGTTAGCTTTCTGCAGTCTTAAGCCCTGTCAATTAAAGAAAACACCTTGAAACTGCAGTGTTCACACTTTTGAATTAACTTTTTCTTTAATACTGTGGATTTGAGATTAATGGTGACTTGTTTGTAACCAGTTCTACAGGTCTGTTGTATTATATCCTGGATTTCAAATTAAGTCCAGAGTGTTCTAGGAGTGTTCAAAGAGCTGTCTTGACCCTAGAAAGGTGTAGCTAAACCAGACAGTCTTTTTTGCAGTCTATTCTACCTGTCAGAAAAATACTGAAAAACTTGTATGATTTATATAACCTAGAACCCTTATGATCTTTACAAGAGTCAAATTCTGTTGTACTCAACATTTCAAATAAATGCAAAGCAGAAATTGAACATTCATCTCTGTATCAGAAGCACAAAACATTGTGAATGACATCCTGATTTCCAGCCCTTACAAGCAGAAATTAACTGAATTAAAGGCAGTGAAATTATGCTTTTACAGATTGGTTTAATTGAGATGTGAATGGTTTGTTTTCCTCAGTAGGCTATTTCTAAGGAGTTAAATGGCCTTTCTGGTGCAGCATTGAGTTTAGCAGGCATTAAAAAACTGAATGAAACAATATTGTCAGGGTTAAGTACATATAAAGACAATTTTGATTTTCCTGTTTTACAGAGCTGATGGGAATTAATAGACTACTGGTTTAAAATTTTAAAATTACAGTTTCAGAATTGGGAGAGAAGAATAAATATGCCCTTTTCAAGAGAACAAACAGTACTAAAAGTTTAACTGTAGGTGGGTATAGGGCTAAGTCTTGAAAATATACTATCATTTATGAGAGCACAGCACTTGCCACACAGCAGTTTTCTACCAAAGGATTCTTGAGCATCTCACTTTAGGTTTCTAGTCCTGTAGTTGTCCCTTGTGCAAATTTATTACATGCTTTTTCTGAACCAAAATACAAACTGCCTGAAAACAGTGCTATGGTTGCCCTGTCAATTCCAAAAAGCTGTGGTAGGACAAGTGAAAGATTTGGATAGAAACAGTTCAGACTGCATTTCAGGGTTCCTCCTTCCCTTTTTAACTTCTCTGGTGATCATAGGTATCCTATGTGTATAAACCATCCTTCATAAGCCACATTAATGCTCATAGAGGTGCAGCACTGCAGTGTTTGGTGTTGCAGTGACTGTGGGGAGCCTGCATATCAATCACAGCCACACATCTTATTGTCGGCCCCAAAGCTGATGGATACTCAGTGAGTATAGTTAATTTTTAATTAGTCGGCTTGAGCTAATAAACTCAATAGTACATACAAGTGATTTTCAGTGGTGAGCATTCATTGACTGGAAACATGTCCAGAGGAGTTCTTACTGGTCTCAAAAGTATCCAACACTTTTATAAGTGGCCTGGAAATCTGCATAAAGTTATTGTTGATCGTATGTGACCTTATAAAGATAAAAATAATAAAAAAAAAACAGTGGTAAATGATTGTGAGGGCAGGGTAAATGTTGTGTGTAAACATGACCGCTTGGGAAGACAGGAGGATTTAAAGAAAGTTCCAGAAAGCACTACAGGAGTGCTAAATGCCAGTACAGGGGTCTAAGAGGAAGGGTTCAAGGTTATGACAATATAGACAATGTCTTGGAAATGTGTAATTCTGAGAAGTCACTTGTGGGGGTCTCATCTTACAGGTTGCTTCATATGAAACATCATGTGGTGCTGTGACAAAGGAGTTTATGGAAATCGCTTTGTGGGCACAAAAGGCTAAAATGTAAGAATTGTGGATGGTATTACCACCCTTTACAGTGCTATGAAACCAGCTCTGGAACAGGTATCAAAGTCTGTACCTGGTGTCTGCGGTTTTATGGAACAAAAAATTGGTGCATATGTAACAAGAGGCCAAAAGAGGTGCTATCTCAACTGATTTATAGTATCATAGAGAAAACTGCAGTGAATTGATTACAGTATAAGTGCCTTTGGGAGAGAAAACACTAGATGCTTACAGTGCTCTTCAGCAGTTCCTAGAAAGCTATAACCAGAACTAAGAAATTCATGCAAAAAATAGAGCATGTGATTTCAACAGTCATCCATGGAATTCACTGCTGAGAGATATTCCCCTGCTGTGTGTCATCATGTTAGGAGAAGATACTTTCCTGGAAGACCTGTTTGAGGCCATTATACATTATGAATTAACCAAAGAATAATAGGTCAATAGTCATATCCTCTGATATGCAGATCATATTATGCCTATGTCTGTATTAGGAGTGTATTATCAATATAAGAATAATAGTATGGTAGTATTGTGTTCGTAATGCACGTATACCTATACATTTCCAGGAAGTAACCAAGTTGGACCAGAAAAAAACAATGTTTCCAGGTATAATTTCTATATCCAGAATAAACAGAAGCTATACAATGTCTTAAACATGTTAGTCCTATTGCATTAAACTGAGAATGTCCTTACTAGAGCAGAAAGAGAATACTGAATATATTACCCCAATCCTAATGTATCATTTATCTTTCTCTTTCTCAGCTTTGTGTATGTATACATCCATAAATCCTGGTAGCTAGGAAAATGATTATTATTTAGCCGCTTGCTTAGCCATTCTATCTGATATCTCACAGCTTGTTATATGTATTTTTTCCAGTAGCTGACTTTAGTTAAAGAGCATTCTATGGAGTAAGCCTGCATCCAGCTTTTCCAGCTGAGCTGGAGAGATGAGCCACGTTGCAAGTCTGTCAAAAATAATTTGCTGTGCGTACACTTTCGTTATCTGCCATTGCTCTGTGGATGTGAGCACCATGGGTGTTCTGTGCGGGAAACAAAATGGGATGTTACTCCAATCTTCGTCAGAAATATGTTTTAGCCTTGTGCTTTATTGCTGGTAACAATCTGTCTTGGCGTTTAGACATATTTTACTCTTCAATTAATTCATTGATGCCTTAGCCATGAAAGTTTGTTTATAAGTTCTAGTGTTCTACTTTAGTAGCAGTGTCAAATTCATGCACATATTAATATAAAGCAAGGATGATCAACAGTTTCCTTTTCCCATTTAATCTATTGATTCCATGGCAGTACTTTCATGGGTGATGGTGGACAGTGGATTGATGGAATTTTGTAGTCCTTTCTTCTTATAGTCCTGAAATTTTACTTTAAAATATGCTTATTAAACTGGAATGCATTAATATTTTATTAGTAAGCCATGTGTATGTTTTAGCTGTTAGTGTATTATCTGCTTCGAATTAGATGCTTATTTAATACTTCATAATTCTCTGTACTGTCATTTAAAAATAAAAATAATTTAAATAGCATACTGCATTATATTTTAATAATGCATTAATGCTGCATGTTAGAGAAGCCAGTAGAATTCATAAAGCTGGAAAGATTATAATATCCTTATCTGATTTCTTCAGTATAATGGGTTTCAGTATGTTTATAAAAGGTCAAGTGGTTTCCTGAGAAAAAGTGGATGTGTAAATTGTGCTAGTAGAGCTACTTTCTTTTAAAAGTTGTTCTTTTCTCCATTTAACATTTCATAAGTGTTTCAAAGTAGAAGTCAAGTCTACTTTTTGGATATTGCAACAGCAAATGGATTTTTGTAAAAGAAAGTGAAAAATTAAGCATATTGACAGATAACTAGCAGTTACACATTTCCTTGTAAATTCATATACACTTAAATAGTTCAATATTGATTGTTTTTTCATTCTGATGTTTCAACTTAGATTAACTCTGAAAATCAAGCCAATAAATTTAGACCTGCATGAAAGTTAGCTGCCAGCTTTGTATTGTCCATCTAAAATTTGCCCTTGATAACTTTAAAACTCATATGAGAGTGTGTTTTGGGCATGAGCTTAAAGAATTGAGATATCCTGATTTAACTGGTGCAGGTTAGATCCATGTGTGTTAGATCTGGTGTGGGAGTCAGTGGCTTTCACTTCTAGTTGCCCAAGGCTACCTTGACACCAGCTGTCATCTGAAAACATCCAAGAAGAGACCTGTAGCTTCAAAGGTCTTTTCAGGCCATGGTTTAGCAAGGCACACGAGAATTGCTTCTGTGGTTGATGTTCAGGGTGTCTTTAAGGGCTTTTGCAGAATAGGATGCACTGAAATGGACTTTCCATATGACTGTCTTTGGTGACAACACTGACATCCTTTCCTCACACCTGTCCCCCCTCACAGGAACTATATTTAGCAGTTAGTCTTTTTCTCCCAGTTTTACATGAAGAATACAAGAAGTCAAGAAGCACATATTTCAGGAGTGATAAATATGGCAACCATCTTTTTCTCCCTTTGAAAACTTTCTAAATCATAAAAGAAGGAAAGTATAGAAGAGTTTTGGACATAGAAATCCAGAGCATTTGAGCAACACAATTTTCAATTTTCTTCAAAATCCTAATGTCAATACAAGGCAAAATAAAACTTTTCACAACAATTCTCAGTCTTCTAAATCAGACTACACAAAAGATTGACGTGAAATATAATCACAAGGGGAAAATACTCAGCTAATTGGAAACGCTTTTGAGATTGTTTTTTTTAAAAGAGCTGTATTTCATGAAAAGTTATAGTGACATGCTACACATCACAGATTAATTTAAAAGGAAAAATATTAGTGAGGCTTTTTTAATATATAATTAGGAAATCAGGTTATTTCACCTTTTCACAGGTAAAACTGCTGGGTGTCTATCCATGGCCATTATGCTATTGCGTGGTGGACTGCTCATTACAGTTCTGCAGTCCTAAAGCACTCCTCTGCTTTTATCTCAGTGAGCATCTGTTTCTATTATTTACAGTTTCTGTTTCTATGCCTTGCCAAAAGCGTTAAAAAACCCTATATGTACAAGTTTAAACCTTTCCATTTGAAATAGATTATTCTTTTATAGTAAAATGTCTGTAGGGCATAAATACACAAATTGAAATGTCACTTCTAGATAGTACTGGAAGTCTGGAGCTTGCTTTAGCCAAGGGCTACTTTTTTTTGCTGCACTGCTGACATGGAACAGATTTTTATCTCTTAAATGCCATTTTCTATCTGTATGGGTGCATTTGGTTTCTTCTGCTTGGCAAAGGCTTGTCCAAATAATGACCTCACTTTTGTTGTTCCCATTGGCTTGTGTGCAATCACGCATATCCCTAGGAGAATGAGCTGACACAACCCCAGCAGATGTAGTGAGTGTGACAAAATACCTCTGTGATCCAGAACTTTTCAGCATAGTGGTGTTTAAATCTAGAGATTTCATGCTTCGTGAAAAGAATATTAAATTAATGCTTTTAATATTTGAAGTTGCGATCAAGTTAGTTTGTGTGCTGTTGATGAGGGTTGATGCCAATTGCCTTGGATTTCTTACTTTTTTTTTTTTTTTAACATCTCTGGTCATGTAATAAGCATGAAATTATCCCCACTGCACCCTGCATTGCCTCCTAGAGCAGTTCAATTGCAGTAGCTTTGGTGATCACAGCTGAAGGCCAAACTCAATTTTCTCTTATAAATCACATCACACCAAGTAGAATTTAACCCCACAAGTTTTATTTTTTTTTAATGTTTCAGATAACGTCTCATGTTGCAAATGGTCCAGAAATAATATATGGAAAAAATATGTAGAATTTCCCAAAGCCTTTCACTAATTACAATAAAATGCAATGATATGAGCAATGACCTTTTGACAGTTTGTCCTATTCCATCCTTGGAACTTGCAGTGTGATTACACTTAATTAGAAGGCTTGCACATAGTTAAGACCTTTATTATTGATGGCTTCTACCTGAACACTGGATACTCATGGGGTTACAGACCAATAGATATTTAAATAAGAGCTGAGCACAGTGTTTTCCATTTGCCGTTGTCCATTTATATAATATATTATTTCTGTCAATTGACATTCTATGTAGCAGCTCTCTGCGAACATTAAATGAAGCTCATCCAGATTTCTACCTGGGTGAAAGTCAGAAGAATATACTCAGTAGTTGCTACCTCAGACCTAGCTAATTTTAGATACAGGAGGGTTCAAATATTCTCCACTTTCCAGATGTTGAAAAACTATTGAATAAGAAACTGCTTACAGGAAACTTCTGGTTAAAATTCTGTAGGAAAAGTAACCTTAACTGCTGTGACATTATGATTTAGAAATAGTTCAGAGTCCTTTTACCTTGGAGAACTGCATAATGTCACTCTTGGAGTGATGCAGGGCATGGTACTCTACTTACAACAATTAGCTTTTTATACTTCAATCTTCCTCTTTAATGATTTCTATCAATTTTCCTCCCTATTTTAGCAGCAGCCATACAATATTACCTCCTTAAATGCTGCAAGGGAGTACAAAGGATCTCTTTAAAACTCCTGATAACAAAATATGACCTTTAATTTAGCAGACGAGTCCTATGATTTCATATCTCCTTCTTGTTGCTTTTCATCTTCTCTTGCTTGCTTTTGATATAATACACCAATCTCTCAAAGTAAGCAATCGAACACTGCACAAACTGAAACAGATACTGCATTATAGTGAGGAAGCAAGAGTCAGGAAGAACACACTCTTCATTAAATTACTAATTAATTCAGTTGAAAAATAATCAAAACCAAAACAGGGCGGAAGGTAGTTGATTTGAAGTGAAGATTCAGATCACCCTGAGAGTTTAATGAGAGTTCTCAGTTTTATCCTGTAGAAAGCTGTAAAAATTTGATTTTGTTTAATATGCAAGCTTGAAACAAGGAGCTTACAGGAAAACATAAGATGTTTTGGTACAGTCTGCAGTTTGGTACAGTCTATAGTATCAGTGTAATGGGAATCAACTTTCACATACATCTTTCAATAAATCTAGTAACTGGATTCTTCTTTAAGACAATCTAAGTTTTGCTTTGCATTTACTAGTGTTATAAGCAACCGGTGAGAGATTTCAATGTGCTATGAATACTGCTGTGAGTCATTCTGTGAATGGAATATTCCCTTGGGATACTTAATATTTGTTATAAGGATTTTGGGAATCCCCTGTTATAAGGAATTTGTCTCTGGAATTTGAGTGAAAAGGTCCATATTATGTTATGGTCATTTAATATGAAATTTGAACACTTTAAAGTTTGAAGAAGTCATACCTCATGGTGGATCCTTTTTTTATAGGTTAGGTCTTTTAGAATAAGGTAAGGCATTGCAGAGTTGCACTCTTGGTTCTTTACTACAGGTTCTTTCTCTAACTTTAGACTCTCTTCACTTTTGTCTCCTCACCAAGCTGGCGGTAAGATTTGTTCAAGGTGTCCAGTGGGAAAAAAAACACATTCTAAAACTGTGTGTCTGCCTTCCCTTTTAACACTGGAGGAGGCCCATATCAGCCTTCTGGATAGGTAACTCCTCGTACAGTAGTCTTCAAGGGTGACAAGTGTATTCTCCTCTATCTTTTGTACTACACATTGTAATAGGTAGAACTGGCATATTTTAGCAACAGAAAAAGACACACAGCCTCATCTGATCTATCCAGAACTTTTTCCTGTATCAAACACTGGATAGCCAAGTCTGTAAGCACTGAAAAAAAACATAAGTCAGAGCAGTGTCAGTGTTGCTCACAAACACAATGATTTCCTGGATCAGACCCAGACCTCTTGTCCTCTGCCCCATGCAACCCAGTCTCATGCCTGTATATCCTGGACCCAAGGTATTGTGATGGAAAATGTAATCTTATGTTTGCAGGAATAAAGGCAAACTTACTGATGGCTGCTGAGGACAAGGTGCTTGTGGGTGATAGTAGGGCTGTTTATGAAAGGCAACAGTCAGGATCAGATAACAAGATGAGCTGCAGAGTGTTTAGGAGCTAAGTTTGTTAGGAGCAAGACTTGTTAGAGATCTACAGTGGCAGGTGATGTGACGTTATGCCCTTAGCACACCCTACTCATTTTGCCTGGAAAGTCTGGGGACATACTATGGGTCTGCAGCATACATGTGGGAGAGGAGCCCTAGCCTGAGTGACCTCTCTGAGGGGTCTTTGGTCAAACAGAGCAATGTAGACATAGTCACTGATATCCTTAGATGACAGTTAAAGACTAGTTAAATTTGATTCTTAATATAGCTTTAGAGAATGTCTGTATATTGGCTATTTGAAATACATTCCAATTTGAATCATATTGTTAATGTGATGACACTGAAAGCATTCATTTACGGCCAAGACCAAGTAACAGGACAAGAGGAAATGGAACCAGGTTGTGCCTGGGGAGGTTTAGGTTGGACATTAGGAAAAACTTCTTCACTGAAACGGTTGTTAAGGGGTGGAACAGGCTGTCCAGAGACATGGTGGAGTCACCATCCATGGAGGCATTTAAAAGATACGTAGATGAGGTGCTTAGGGACATGGTTGAGTGGTGGGCTTGGCAGTGTTGCATTAATGGTTGGACTTAGTAATCTTAAAGGTCCTTTCCAACTGAAATGATTCTGTGATTCTATGACATGGAGCCAAGTGTAAACACCAGCATGACAAAATTATGTGTAAGGCATATAGAAGTTTGGGCTTGCAATTGATTCTGCTTAAAATATCACCCCTTCTTTTGCTGGGAAGAGCCAATCTGCACATGCAAAATCATCTGTTGTATACATTTTAGACCACAGTCTTTGCATCTCCAGTTTATTCCAATGTTAATATATATCTGTATATACAAGTGTATATGCACAATAATCATAATAGATGATTTGAAAGAACTTTTGTGTGAGCCATTACCAAGATGGCTCTTTTGTTTCCTAGCCTGGCCATGTGAGACACTATATGGACTGTATGCCTCTGTACCACAGAGCTGCTGTGGCTTCCCCTCATGACATCCATTCCTCAAGCTGATGCATCAGTCACATTTCATGCTTAACTACATCTGGAGGAATGATATGGGTCTGTCTACCTTGCAGCTATCAGGGGAGTCATGATTCAGAAATAGCGGTGTCAAGATCATGATGAGCAAAACTAGGGAGAGAGGGGTTGTTCATAAATGGAGATAGACCTTGGTTTCATCACTTCGTTATTTATTTCCCTAGCAGATCACTGAGACTACCAAGGTGAATTTGTATTCTGTTAAAGGGTTTGTTTCAAAGAAAATATTCTCTAGTCTAGGTTGTTCTTCACACACTCTCGATTTTCAACCTTTTTACTTATTCTCTTTCAAGGATGCTGCTATTTCACATCAATAACTGACACCTTTATTTCAGAGAACAAAATAGAATTACACTCTAGCACTGACAAGATAATAAATCAGGAGGGATAAAATACATATTAGTGAAGTTCACATACTTGGTTTGTCCCAGCTGACCTATATATATAAAGGTATGATTAAAGTTTTTTTGGGCTGCTTCTTCTCAATCTTGCCACAAGATTTAGCTCCGACTCAAAGATGTGACCTTTGCTGCTCCTCTCTGCTTACCTTGATTCTTTGGAATTATTGTTATTCCCTTGAAGTGTTTCTTCCCATACAGAATTAACACTGTTGTGACAAAATATTATCTGTTTGGCAGAAGAATGAAACCATCTAGAATTCAGTCAGGTTAGACAATGTCACTGTGTACATCCTGAGTGAATAATTTCTATCCAGCTTTTTTAATCAAAGAAATCTCAGCCATATAACCATGAAGAGTCATGCTGGATAATCACATAGCTGTCTACAATTAAAGTGTAGGCATATCGGTTAGTTTTTATGAATTACGGTTGAAAAGCATGCCTACCAGAGCACTTAATCTTTCAGATGGGTAACAGAAATAAAATGTCAAAGCCACAAGTTTATTTAGAGTATGAAAATATCTATTAACCTTCTTGGAAGTGTTTTTACTGAAGAAGTTCCTTATGGTTCACCATACTGGTAAAAACAAATGTAAATAAAGGAAGCATGAAAAATGTGCACTGAATACTCCTGAAAAAGATAATATGTGGTGTTTATGTTTTCCCTACTGGGGGTGAAGATGAAGATTACCAGATGAAGTAAATGCACACAGTTTTACTGAATTTAGTGGGGCTATCCAGATGTGTTGTAGCTGAGTGTGGAACCCAAACCAGCTGTGTGGGAAGAAGCAGTTACTGTAAAGATGTGTGTTTTTCAGAATGTAATATTGGAGTGTTTGTAGTTCAATGCTTTGTTTTTAAACATTGTTAAGTTACCTATATGTCTAATAGTTTCATCATTACTAAACCTATGTTTTCTCCTTGAAACTAAAACTGGATAAGTTCTACACCATTTCTCCCTAGCCCTTCCATTTATAGTGTATAGTAGAAGAATTTAAGCTAATGTGATAGTGTCAAACTGAGATGCATTTGACAATACACTTTTCCTCTGATGAGGGATGGGCTAATGTAATCAGCAATTATTTTTTGTGTGTGTGACCTTTACAAATCAAATGGTTATTTCCTTGCTTTTCATTTGTATTTTGCTCCCAGTGGTGCAAGCCTGCTGCAGTTAGTATAAAACATAATTTACAGATAGAATCATATTATAATATGGTGCAATATTCTCAAGAAATGTACATACCACATGGACTTTTTAATGAAATAATTTGAAGAAATATATAAGCTGGCCAAGACTAAATTTATGCTGTTAATTCACAGAGGAGTTACACAATCACCACAGGGATGTCCTGGAGCAGCTGCCAAGCAGTGAAAGTGGAAGCAGCAATAAACTTTGTCTAGGATAAATCCCATGCTAGTAATGGAATTACAATAGAGAGATCCCATAACGTTACCCAGCTGGTAACTGCAGAGGGTCCTTCTACCAAATGTATTTGACTTACGCCCAGTGGTTGAATAAACATAGAGTTTAATGCCTTCCCAGCATCTGCAGTAGTGAACAGTTTCATTTTGATGTGACTATCCAGTTCTTCTGATGTCTAAGGAGCATTTGTTCCTAGAAGGCATCCACTGAGTAACAGTGGGTGAATCTGATGCATGAATAATGATCTACATCCATAAGACTTATATCCAACATCCGTGAGACTTATTTCCAATGCATTATAATACATTCCTTATGCCTGCAAACCTCTTCTGAACAATTTAGCCTTTTCTTATAAATGACGTAGAAGAATCCCACCCATTCACCCATTTAAAAAACAAAGAAACAAACAACAAAACACAACTATAACAACAACCAACCAAACAAAAAAACAAACCAAAAAACCCCATACCCAACAGCAACAAAACCTTATGATTATTTGTTTTAAATCAAGGAAACCTTTTGGAAATAGGGTGTTCTCTCAGTTGTTCAGTGAATCAACTGAAAATGTGTCAATAAAAACTGTAGAAACATCTTACTGAAAAGCTAAACATACATGTTAAAAGTAACTGTCTGTCAGGGAATATAAATCATTAATTCACTGATGTGTGAATTAATATTCTAATTGAAGATACAAATCTAGAACAGAAACATGGAGGATCACACTACTTACCTTCCCATGTTGATCATATGATATCTCTCATGGTTTTCCTGTACTTCTCAAGTTTTCATTTAGTCACAGGAAGCTTGTTATAAGTGAAGGAGCCTAGGATGAAGAGCAGTAATTTTAAAGATCTTACCAGGGAAAAAAGTTTAAAACATTGTGTTCACACAACATCATAAGAGTTGTGTTCTGAAGCTTTTTATTCTAAATTTTCAGTTGCTTGGAAAGGCAGAAAAGGGGAAGATTCAGTAAAATATTGTTTACAGAGAATATTTCTGAAAGCATTTTTTAATATTGACATGCATATAGAAGATCACTCAGCATATTTTCCCAGGGAAGTTGTGGAACCAACTTCTGTGATTGCCCAGAGAAGTTTTGGATGCCCCATCACTGGAACTGTTTGAGACCAGGTTAAATGGGCTTTGGGCAACTTTATCTAGTGACAGATACCTTTGTCCATGGCAGTGGGGTTGGACTAGATGATCTTTAAATGTCCTTTCCAACTCAAACCATGTTATGTTTCTGTATTGCAAAGTGAATAGGGAAAGGGCATCCTATCAAACAACAAGTAGATCAGCTTCTGGCATAGTGAACTATGTCCATGCTAAATCAAATGAGGGAGACATAAAATGTGGAAAGTAGTAGTTCATGTCACTGCAGAATAAGTATCTGCATAAAACCAGAATCTGTTCCTCTTGCTATTTCTGGGGGCTATGGTACTGATTCTTCTCTGCAAGTCTGTTACAGCTTGTGATGCTGATAGTGGGGATAATTGTCTGACAAATAAGAACATTGATTTTCTGAATTTGGATAATACTTTGGTTTGATAATTAGCAGTAGGATCTTTCTTGCTCAAGAAAACACATTTCTGAGCACTACGTGGGCTACTGCATCATGTATTTACATTTCTACTGCAAATAGAGGACTTGGTTCATTGGTGGATTTTGAGGTCAAAGACTGTATGCATGTTTGAGCTAGTAAGATTGACTTTGGATTCAGACCTAAATTAGGAATGACTGCTTTTGACTCATCTGGCTCTTCTTATCTCTCAGGTTTTTTATTAATACGAACCAATACAATGGAAGAAAAAGGTATTGTTGGTCTAAAATACTATCGCCCCTAAAACCCTGTTCATTGAAGGAAGTACTTTGGTTTACCATTCTCCTAAGAAAAGTTTTAAGTAGATCACATTGTTTTCTTAGGGAACACACCTATATCATTCAAACACAAAAAGCTATACTTACAAATAAATCTTTAAAGTTATTTTCTAATTATTCCTCATTGTCTGATATTTTTCTGACTATATTAGCTTTATTTTATCTCATAGTTTTATTTAAAGAAGTCAAAGATTTATGCACAAACTGAGAAGAAATACAGTTTACAAATATGACAAGTTTGTGTTTTGCATTGCTGAGTTCTGATCAGTTCCTAATTTATGAAACCTCACTACAGATGGCCTCTTGCTAAATTTTAAAGTGCTTCCACATTTCAGAACCAGGCTACCTTTCAGCAAGTCACTTTTGTCAAAGCCTTGGTGTTCCTTCAAGACATTGTCAACCTGTCCTATGGGAATGTACAAACAGTGAATAGCTTGGTCTGTTCTGTACCATATATTTGAATCTCTGGAATATTTAAATGAAGTGAAGAAGACTGTATTTTTTTCGGATTAGGAAATAAGTTACAGCAGATCTATCACTAGATAGCAGAAGTAAGTGTACCTTAGATGGTGATTAAGAGTTGTGTTCTTTGTCTTCTTTAAATTACTAACCTGGAGTGAGAGGTTGGATGTCTTTTGTAAACTTAAACCTGTTTCACCTGAACATGTTTAACTAGCTAATAAGAAACTTCAAAAAAGACAAAACCCAGAGGTCAATGGTCATTTTTTGTAAAGCCATTCAATGATGTTTAAATTTGTTTTTTGGGTCTGTCTATAACATAAGTTTAATAACCTAGCTCAAATGCAGATTTCTAATTTTCAATTAACATAGGAATAATTTTGTTTGCTAAAATAAAATAAATGAATGAATGAAAAGTCTGAACCATGAAATGTTCTAGGTAGCACTTTTTAAAATTCCAAATTTCAAAAAATCATGTGGCAACTGTATAGCTCAAGCTTTAAGTATTAACTTTTAACCTTTGACCTTACAGATTTTAACCAATGAAATGTCTCTTTAAACTTTAAAGGAAACAATGATAACGAGCGCCTGGCGATTGCTAGACAGCGAATTCCATATCGACTTGGTCGAGTAGTTGATGAATGGCTACTCGACAAAGGTAAAAAACATTGATTAAAACTTCAAATAAAAAAATAATTTGAACATAACCAAGTAGTACTTCATTGTAACACTAATAAACATAAAAAATAAATTTCAGTAAAACTAAATTAAAAACAAATTTAAAAAAGTAAAATATAGAGTAATATTTGCATACCTTGTATAATAATTTCTATACATTTCTAGAAGTACCAGCTGTTTAATAATCTTACCCTGTTAACTTAAGGTTAAAGGGACTGTTAAATATAATCCACTAACTCAATCTATGAAGGTACTCATAGCAAACATTAACCAAAAATTATAAATTATTCATAGATTATATTACATTTTCCAGCATCTAAATTATTAACTAAAAATATATGTAGTCATGATATCTTCATTATGGTCCTGAAAAAAAAAAATTTGTTTAAACTGTAGGCATCTTAAATAGTGGGCAATATGAATTGCCAGTCAAAATGAAGTCCCTTTAACGTTTGCAACCTTCTAAGGGGATTTTGGAACAAACACTCATTAAAACAGAACTTAAAGTTGTGTGCATGCTTTTTGTGAGCAGAAACCAATCTGCTAAAGTGACTATGCTATTTACTAAGAGTGGTACTGTTGCTGAGGATTTCTCTGTTTAATGGAAATGTGCCATGATTTCTCCATCGGTATGTGTATCATTTCTGAAGCCGCTTTTACATCGAAAATCTTTTATTTTAATTGATAGCCTTGCTGAAAGCCAATCAGACATCTATTTTTGAATCTGCCTCTGAGATACTCAGTGTGAACCATGTGTTTCTTTTCAGTGTGTATGTTGAAGGAAAATCAACATTTAAATACAAAAAGGAAACATTTAATTAAAAATGTAAATATTTTATTCACTTCTACAGAGATGACAGATTACTGCATAACATATTCTTTAAAATTCACTTGACCTAGTGACTTGTTGGTATATATAAAAACTCTCTCTGTGTGTATATACATATTCATATATGTCTATACATACATAAACTCACATGTACATACTTAAAGCAATAGGCCTTATGCTGTATTGTGTGGAAAAAAAAGACTTTGAAATGTTGGCAGGCTTGAAGAAAAAGTAATCTAAAGGAATTAGAAACCTGGCATCCTTGACACACACCAAAAAGCTTAACACTGCTTTCAGGTAAAAGGGATAGGGATATCATTTGGAGTACTAAACACATTTGCAAATATATTTGATTGGCCTTTTAGCAAAAAAACACAAACAAAAAAAAAGCCAAAACTCCCAAAGCATTGTAAATTAAGAAAAATGCAAATGCTCTCAAAATTTATGCATTTCATAGACACCTCATTCAAAAGCAATGAATTATGAGTCAAATCCTTCTCTTATAGTTTATTGCTCTCATTTATTCACCCCATGACAATCTGTTATCACTCGTGTAGAGTATAGTGTTCACAGTCAACATTTTTGCATGTGTATAATATTATCTTCACAGGGCGTCAGCTCACAATCTTCAATAGCCAAGCAACCATAAAAATTGGAGGCAAGGAACGTGGCCACCCTTTCCAAGGCCAGCTCTCTGGTCTTTACTACAATGGCTTGAAAGTTCTGAATATGGCAGCAGAAAATGATGCCAACATCGTGATAGAAGGAAATGTGAGACTTGTTGGTGAAGTGCCTTCCTCTATGACAACTGAGTCCACAGCCACAGCGATGCAGTCTGAGATGTCCACGTCAGTCATGGAAACAACCACCACTTTGGCCACAAGCACCGCTAGAAGAGGAAAGGCCCCAACAAAAGAACCTATTGGTCAGGTTAGTCAGCTTCCTCACCTTTTGCAACTATTTTCCCGTCTTTGAGCGTGGCTTCCTGTATCACATTTACTCTGCAGATGAAATTTTTCCCATTGAGGAAATGCATGAATTACAGATACAGGTTCTGTTCCATAGATGGCTCATGGATGCAGTGCTGATCAGCATTTAGAGGGAAAGTAAGGGTTTTGCTGTTCTTCTAGCTTAGACAAACTTACCAGTTCAGGTTTTTCTTGTGCTGAGTTTTATTGCCCTGTCATCCATCTTCATAGTGGTGCATATTTTTAAATGCTCTTTCTTCCTTTGATAGCTGATATTGATTATTTTCAGTGTAGGAGTGCAGGATGTCTGGAACTAGAGATAATGAAATGAAGTGGTGACTTTATCCATGAGATAGAGAAGTGATACATAGTTTGAAGCGGGAACAGGAAGGGCATGTGAAGACAAAAAAGTTGGAAGAGGCTGGAAAGGAGAGAATGAGAACTTTCTCTAGTCCCAGGATTGATTGTCTTCTTGGGCAGAATTCCTATTAAGAGGCAGTGGCAGCAGAGGGAAATAAGAGCACTCTGCACCCTGGCAGACTCAGGCTCCAAGTCAGAGGGTGTTGTTTACTCTTTGTTCAGGTTATTTGCATCTCATGAATTTAGTGATATGTTTAGTAGCTTTCCGGTTCTGTCAGAATCTCTGTATAATATGTGGGGGAATTTAATTATTGGGAAAAGGAGGGAAGGCTGAGGTCATGTTGCCTGTTTTCTGTGTAAAACCTCAACTCTTGGTTTGAATTTTGTGGAGGCAAAAAACTCAACACTTCGGCTTTTCCATTTGTAGTATTTTTGTACACTTTATTTTATGGACTGAAAACTACAGTGAAGTAAAAGTAAAAATTATTTTATAAATTGAAGCAGAACATTTAAGTGAAAAGTGAGCTTTTAAAAAACATTTTGACTTCTATTTTCAAACACAGTATATATGCATTTTCCTCGTTTATGTAAATTGCAGGAGAAACCAAAGGTAAAAAAAAAAGGAGAGGGCAACTAAAACCCAACTACAGATATATGGAACCAGCTGCCGCCAAAAATTGACATCCATTGTAGATTTTGCATTGTAATTCTTTTAATGATTATTGTAGTAAGCTTCAATGATTTTATCAAATAGGCAATAAATTTTCTTTGTTATTAATTCTGTTTTAAATAGTATCTCCCACTTTATTATCCAACTAGTCTGATCTCAGTATTTGCAGCAATGAAATGTAAGATTTCATTGAATTTTCACAGAGGAGGATCTGCATCTAAAAGTGCAGGACATCCTCACAGTGTGGAAGAATTTAGGCTAAATTAATGCTACTAAACAGAAATTAAGCTAAGATAAACTCTTCTAACAGTTTCCAGCATGTTTTTGGCCTCTACCACTCTCTCAGGTAACTCCCTGGCACAACATGGGAGGAAGAATTTCACAGGGACCATTCCTAGTTGGCACCTTGCATGATTTGTGGGCTGTGGGAGTTTACTGGTATAATTGCTTTGCCAGTTGGCCTCAGTTTCCAGGAATATTGTTCAATATGATTTACACACTTGTTTGGATGTTTAGCCACTAAGATTTTTCTTATTGAGGTGTTCCAATTGCATTTTGTGGGAAGAAAAATGTTTCTTAAGCAAACAACTATGCTGAGGTGTAATATTTTCTGAAAAGAGGAAACAGATAATTAGGCAAAATGATCTTCCAAAGATCTTCTGTCTCTATACTGTGAAAGCATGTCCCATACTGACTTTATCAGAGCATCTACAAAATGCTCACTAGCACTGGAGCAGGGTGAACTCAATGCAACTGTGACATTTCCTCATCCCTACCTGTCTGAAGTGACTACACCAAAATACCATAAGTACTTGATCTCTGATGTCCCACCATCATGAGCTTCAGGCAAACTCCAGGAGCATCTAGAGCTATACAGCATCTCGCCAAAGCAAGGTCTGAGGGTGAAGGTATCAATCAACCTCTCTCAGTAGCCTAGCTGGTGTGAGTATATGATATATCCTATTTAAAATTCTGTAGCTAAGAGCCTGAAATCAGCATTTCTGAGGAAAACATCCAATGTTAATGTCATTACAGCACATGGCATCCTGAGTGCATAACTGAGCCCTTCTTACCATTAGTAATACACAGTGGTGTACTTCAACTATGTCTAAACATCCTGCCTTGTAGGATCTGTGTTATCATTACAACTATACACTTAATTAGTCAGGGACTGCACTGGAATGCAGTTTGCAATTAGGCCTGTGATTTGATTTAAGTAGATTGATAATGTCCCCAAATCAGACCTAGGAAGCTACTAAATCAAATTAAGGACATGGTTTCTTCTCTTCATTAATACCTGTTTTCTTATTCTACCTGCATGTAATAATTTCTGTGCCAGTGACCCATAGGATTCCCATGAGTATGTCCTGCAGGTGCTGAGTAATCGCTTTTGATCTGGATGTCACTTCGAGAAAAAGGCACTCAACATCTCATGGAAAATAAACTTTTAATTTCTGCATTCCCTTTCATTTTTGTCCTTTGCATTTTTTTTAATGTTTTTTATTTATATATAACCTCTGCAAGAGTGTCAACTCTGCTGACATACTGTAATGCACAAGAAGTTACCTTTCTAGTATTAATTGGGTTACTGAAGAAAATATGCAGCAGAACAGCAATTGCTAATGAAAAAACTTTATGTTACTGCAAACCAGTGCAAGTCTGAAATAGAATAGAAGCAAATGATCTAATCAGTCAGAGATTGTTTGCACCATTTGCAGAGGTATTGAATTCAATTAAAGATTACAATACATCAAAAGATCATTTTAAACTCTCTTTATAGGAATATATTTTTTTTTTTTTATAGGAAATGTTCTTTTAAAAAACCTACAGTGTTAGAATCATAGAATACCAGGTTAGAAGGGACCTCAAAGATCATCTAGTCCAACCTTTTAAGATAAATAAATAAATAAAGTTTAAATTAGATGGCCCAGCATCCTGTCAAGCCAAGTCTTAAAACTGTCCAGTATAGGGGAATTCACCACTTCCCCTGGAAAATTATTCCAATGTCTAATTGCTCTCATGTGAAAATTTTTCTTCTGGAGTACAATCAGAATCTCCCCAGGATTAACTTGTACCCATTACCCCTTTTCTTTTCCATGTGACTCCTTGTAAAAAGTGAGTCTCCATCTTCTTGGTAGCCACCTTTTATGTACTGGCACTTGGTAATAAGTTTTCCCCTAAGCCTTCTCTTCTCAAGGCTGAACAAACACAGTTTTCTCAGCCTTTCTTAGTGTTTCAATTGATGGAGTGTGTTCTCCTCAGCAGATACCTAACTAATGCAATATATGATACAAGACAGACGTGATACTTCCAGAAAGTATGTTGAATACTGTTGTGCATGATTTTAGACAAATGAGTTCTTAGCACTTCTTTAAAAAAGTGCTTTTTGTTAGTGACTCTGCTTTAAATAAAGGTTTTCCCTATTTGGAGGCTGTGTCATATTTTAGCAATGGATGTTTTGGTGATGACAGGCATATTAATTACCACACTTGTAAATTTTTCAAAGGGGAGAAAGGTACCCAAAGCATATTGAATGTCAATGGTGGGTGAATGCCTCATTTTCCTTAGGTGCTTAAAAATCCCACCCACCCATCCTTTCATTATAATGGCATCTAGAGCTGTCAGCCATCATTCAAGGCACTGCATAAACACAGAGGAAGTGATGGCCCCTGTCCCAAATAGCTTAAAGAATAAACAAGAGGTATCAGGTAAGGAAAAAGAAAAAAAAAACAGTGGAAATTAGGAGGCGGGATGAAGAGGGAAAGAAAGAATGCATTGCACTGCTTCAGCCTTAACAAGTAACGTGTGGATTTGTATTCATTGTGGGAGACATAGTATACTGCCTGATGTTTGATTCAGGCTCTTCAGATAGCAGTCCCCGAGCTACAGCTGTCCTGTAGGATCACCGTGTAGTTTACGGTAGACTCTGGAGCAGGCAATCTAAGGACTGGGCTGCCCAAGTTAGACAATAGGTGCAAAATATGCACCAATTGGGTCATCAGTGAGTAGTTTTCTCTACTTTGTAGTTGACACTTGGGGGAATCCATGGCCACTAGTGCAGGAGCTGAGGATTGCGGGAGAGGTCCTTTGCTCCTCCCACACTGGACAGGAGGAGGCTTAAATTTTGCATACCTTTATGAGCATGAAAAGAAATCCAGAACCTTAAGTGTTAGAAGAACAGGATTTCTGTTAAGTGAAAACATGTATCTATGTGTTGCTAACTTTTGGTAAGCTGTAAATACGCACTGGGGTGCAGAATCATGAATTTGTTCTAAGAATATCCTCTTTATGAAGTTATTCAGCAAAGTGATACAGTTAAGTTCTTCTATTTCTCTTTTATTTTTGACACTTTTAAAAAATCTCATTTGCAAGTTTTTCTACTCAATCATGAAGGCGATAAACTTCTTTTAAAATTGAAAATAAAGGAGAGTCACATGTTGTATATCTCCAGAAGCTGGTATGTTAAGCAAAACATCAAGTACTGCAAGGCTTGCAATAAAAATTGCAGGAGTTGGCAGAAGCAGAAAGGCTTCAAAAGGACTTTGAGTATAGGTTTTGCTTGAATTAGGATAGCACAATCAGGCCTTTAGTATCTCTTTGGCATGGCTTTGTGAATCTGTATTAACTGGAAATCATAAATGAAGTGATAGTAAATCAAGAATAATATGCTCATTTCTCATCCATTTCTATGGATTTGATTATGACAGCGCATCCACAGATCAGTCTCTGCTTTCGTGCATTGGAAAATATTTCTGAAAGTTGTGTGCAAAATATTTTTTTTTATTTTTCATAAGGGATTCTGGCAGTCCTCTGTGTTCTCATCAGAGTGGGCTCTTACCAATAACATTAAGCCACTTAACCAGCAATTGCAATATATGTGAGGTGATTGCATGTTTTGGAACAATAGGCACTGATTTTTGGTCAAGCAGAATTAAATTGACTTCATATTAAATTGATGAGCTCAAATTTGGTCAGTTGCTTTGGAGGGAACACATCAGGTGAAGGATATGTTTCTTTAATGTGTATTGAAACACACAATATAAATGGTATTCATTGTAGCAAGGACAATGACAGGCTTGGCTCAGTGTCTTTACCTACCAAATAAAAACAAGCATTTGAAAAAGACAGGGGTGTTTTCCATGGAAAAAGTTCAAATTTAAGAGTAGTTAAGGTAGTTGAGTACATAACCTTTACACAGGGTAGTAAATGTGAACATATTTTATGGAGACACACACATCATTTAATCAATACAGTTAATAGGACGAAGAGTATTTCCCACCCATCCCGGTTTAAAATTATCCACTGTATGGTTTGGAGTGCCTGCTCTTATGCACATGGGCAGAGTTCTTTCCATGCCTCTGCACTGCTGCCACTTCTTACTCTGGATGTTCACACCAACCAGTCCACACACAGTTCATTGGCCCCAGTAGGCAAATCTCTTGCCCAGTGGTCTGGTAAATCACAAGGTTTTGACTCAACAGATACTCACTAGTGTAAAGTGGATCCTGTAGCTTCCAGCAGCATAGTGCTCAGCACCCATTCATTCTTGGTAGATGAGAGAACCTGGGGAATTCAAGTATTAAGGACAAATCTCATTGGCAGCAGGATCTCTATGTAAATATGATAGTTGTGGAAGTACTTACGTTTTAATTGCAGGCAGACAGAAAAATAGCTGGGTGTGTAAAACCCATGCCCTTTTTTTTTTCCCTTTTTTTTTTCCTTGTTTAAATTATCATACTATGCATTTTTAGTTTCTCTAGTGATTTTTGATAATTTGATTAATTATTTTAAAACATAATTGTTTGTTAATACTGGCACTCTAGAAAAGAGCTCTAAAAAATTGGAATAGGATACAGTGAACACTAAAATTCTCAACCTGTTGTTTAATATTTGCTACCTGATCACATCCAACTTTCCTATTTCTCCTGCAAGGAGAATATTGGCTGTTAGAATACTGAAGTTACATAAATAGGGTGCCTTTAGAAAAGCAGCATTCAGTATGCTAGTGTGTTGGATTGGGTCAATGTTTTGTTATTTTCAAGTATGACTTATGTGATCACATGGTTGTCTGTCCCTCTTAAAAAATATTAAATCCTTTGACCAATTCCTTCAAATCTGTCTTTGTCATAAAGATTTCAAGAACATTAAGCTCCCAGAGAAGTCAGATTGCCCATCCTGGTCTTCTGTTTCATATTGCAGAGCCACATTTTCCCCTGGTTTGTGTTTAAAAAGCAAAGATTAAAAAGAAAAAAACAAGTGAATGTGTGCTTAGGATAAGGTTTTCAAAAAATCCCTCAAATTCATTTATGTTTTTATATTACACTGAAAATCTTCTACGAATATATTTATATACATAGATAGAACAACAGGGTGTACTTAATGTGTAAGTTAGCTGCTTAAGAAATATACACTTTTGTGCATGTAGCCTTGCCATTGAACTCCTAAATAATAGTGATTGTTGTTAGCTTTATAGTCTACAGAGACTTCTGCATCTGAAACCAGAGCTTTGTGTCAAGCTCAGACGATAACACTCGCTGTTAGTGGTTGTATTTGTTAGAGAGGAAGGGTTCATACAGACAGTTTATAGCTCTCTGGGCCAGCCAAGGCAAATATCAACCAGTTGCTTGGGAAACTACAGGCATAAAAATGCCTGCACCTGATCAGCAATGATACTTAGGTCTACAGCACTATACAGTCCAGAGAAGACTACTTCTTCATGGACTGCTTTGTCTTTAGCTCTGCTCTGGATTAGCTTCAAGAGGCACAATGCAGGTGGCAAAAGCTTCCAGCCCCTCAAAAGGAAGGAAAACCATGCAATTTCCATTAAGCCAGTGGGATATGGCTGAAGCCTTCAGCACTGCTTTGAAAAAAACCTTCTACAGTGTTTATGCAAAGGGAAAAATATTGATTTAAAATGAAATTACAACATTGTTAGTATCCAAAGAAGGTCAAGACACTTGTCTAAATTATTGATTAATTGCTTGCCAATAAAAATTTCTTTTTAAATTCAGTTTGGGAAAGAGATTATGAGGCCACTTGTAGCTTCATTTCTGTTGTTCTTTCATGTTCAAATGACCAAGCTCATTTATTACAAAATTTGCTATTATGTGGGGTTTTTTTACCCAAACTGGTGTTATCCAGCCTCAAATTCTGACTCATTACCATTTTTAAATATGGTAAATATTAATTTTCAAGTAGAGCAAACATAAGCTTGTAACCAGCACTTTTTCATAGCATACTGCTTTTCTTTTTTCTAATATGTGTCTTGTGTCACATTAGCACTGTAATATTTATAAAACACCACTTTGCATAATATGAGACATGGTGTCTAGTGGTTGCTGAGCAGAGTCACACCCAACTTTAGCCAGTGGTTTGTGTTGAAGAAATATTTCCCTTGCATTCACAGGCTCTTTCTTCCAACCGCTTTCTTAGGAACAGTCGTCTTAAGTGAAGCGGTGCTTGGTTCTATCTCATACTCTGTATCTGTCCACCGTTCCCCCTCAGTGCCTCCCAGCACACTAAACAAACATCATTACATCAGGATTATATGGAAATGGGATTGTTTTGCCCAGGTGGAACAAGAGGCTGTTGCAGAGGTGGTGACCCATAACCATGCAGTCTCATAGCTGCTACACACTTCTCTGCATTTGGGATAGCTGAAAAGGCCAGGGTGTTACACTCACTGCTGATTTTCAGTAGACTTGCAGGATAGAAATCCTTGCATTGTGTCTCAGAGCTTCTGTTCTCCTGTGAAAAGAAAGCGATAGTCATTCACTCCCCTTATCATCCACTGGAGCTGTGGTAAGCCTGAAGATCTTGTTCACTGTTTCCTTTGGTGGTTTTCTATGACTGAAGTCCTGTGTGCTTTACATATTTGGCTCACACAATTTCCTTTCAGAAAGCATAAAATAATATATTCTATTCCTTTACATTTGTGTATAATTCCTCAAAGCTGAGGGAAAGAAAATAGATTGACTCAGGGTATGACTCTCCTCTCCCAGTGGTGGGAACTCAAAGCAGGTACCCACCTCTTATAAAGCACGGCTTAAATGTGCTGCTACACTGGCAGACACCCCAGCAGACTGCAGTAAAGTATCAATCCTGCTGCTGCAGCAGACGATGATTGCAAGAGTTTCCACGCTATATGTGTAGGATTGGCACTCAGGTTAGTTACTGAAGGCTGCAGTTTCAGTGTGCTTTTATGTATGGCTGGCAAGGACCCGTCTACAGCAGTAAGTTGTCTGATGTTTTGCTGAACATCAAATGTGTATCAGATCTTTTCGAAATGTAGGTGATAGAACCATAATATATACTGGAGGTTTCCTTTAAAGATGATGGTGACGGTAAAGTGTGAAGCCTTTCTGCTCACTTACTGTTATTAATACCAAAGCTTCAATCACAGGCATGCCTGTTTCATAGACTGCGGATCACTTTCTTTAATGAAATAATTCCTGGGACTATGTAAGAGGTTAGTATTGTTAATATGTTAATAGGTTAGTACAGAAGGTTTCTTGAAAAAAAGTTTTTGTTTGTTTTTTGTGTTTGTTCCCCCCCCCCGCTGTGGGTAGTACCAAAATCCTACATCTGTCTGGAATAAATCAATAATTATTTTATGATTTATTTAATTCAGTCTGTTAGCTACAGTTGTCTTTAAGTCTTTGGTTTCCATCTGGTATTCAGCGATTGACCTGAATCGCTGGTGCTTACATTTTGTTTATATACAAGCATTGCTTCAGATTTAGATACTTTCTAATAGCTATGTTTCCATGTTCTTTACCTAGAAGATTTGCAATTCTGTTACAAATAATTTTTGGCAGTGTATTATTTCTTTGCATAGTTTTCCTTTCTATTCACCACTGTCTGTTTAAATGTCACTTTTTTGCAGTATAGTTTTGCAATCATATATATATACACATATAAAATCCAGATTAAGTTATTAGATTGGAATTTTTTAATGCAAAGGTGAACAGTAAAGTCTCTGAATTCACTTCAGGAAGAAATCTGTGAGACTTGACAGTTTCTTCCAAGAGGGAACATAGATTACGGGTGGGGACATCTGCATTGAAGAAGAGAAGAACTGAAGTCCCTTGGATCTAACTACACCACTCTCTCCTGGAAGTACATAGAAACATGGACTGAGAAATATGAACCATTTTCTTAAAATCCACTCTGTCAGATGAGATGATTATATTGACAAATTAAACAGAAATCAAAGACCTCAGTTGGTATTTTGACCTGGGGGAAATGATACAAGCTTCCTCCAGTTCATCTCCATTAATAAATTGAGTAGTTCCCTGCTGTGAGATGATGATGGAGTGATGTGTTCAGATATATCTGATATGTACAGATATATTTTTAAGGATTATATCTGTATCAAGAAACACTGGAGTGGAAGTACCAAGTTTTAGGAGAACATGTAGCAGGTAAATTAGAAGTACTTCTGGGAAGACCAGAAATTATGTGGGCGGGAGCTTGTGTGAAGAGATTGAATGGTGCTGACATACCCTTAGATCCAGGAAGAAAAAATGCTTGCATAGGGAACAAAGCATTTTAAGGTATAATGTACCATATTATTCTGCTACATCTTTTAATCTAGCCACATACTAAATGTCTGGGATTTTGTGGGTGGATTCTGTCAAGAAGAAAGACTGAAGAGGTTGATGAGGTTTTTGAAATGCCCAGGAGCTTGCACAAGGTTTTGCTCAGCCCCCAGCATAACACTATAAATATAGAGAACGCATTTATTCTGACATTTTCATGCTTTAAAAAAAAGGATGAGGTCAGAATAAATGGCCTTAGACAGATCTTAAATGACACTTGCATATTATTTTCAGGTTTCTAAAGCAAGGCATTAGTATCTGTACTGAGTAAATGCTGTGATAATGCTGGGAATAGAAAGAGCGAGATTCCGATATCCATGTAGCCATAGGTGACTCCACTGACTAGTATATTCAGGAGTTGATCTTTTTTTTTTTTTTTTTTTTTTCTCTTCCTATCCAGATTCTCTTGGTCAGGAGTTGATGGTTTTTTTTTTTTTGTCTTCCTATCCAGATTCTCTTGGGATTTTTACAAATGTGCTGGTGTTAATACGTATAAAGCCCTAAGAGAATATTCATCCTTCCTTCTGTCTATTTCTGGTCATAATTTGGGAAAATGAGTGTAGATTCAGCCTCCACATTTCACAAGACCATGCATTTGCTAATATTAAGTGCCTGAGAATTTTATCAAATGCTTTAGGGAGATCTATCTAGCCTGAATGTATTCAGTAAAGCTGATAATTCCATACATTAACACTAAGACTTAGTTGTTCAATTCCAGGCTCCCAGAGGTATGGAAGATGACAGTCTAAATACATTTTTTTTCTAGGTGTGATGGACTTGCTAATTAATTGATTTAATCCATAACAAAGCGTTGTCAATACCTTCATCCATCATGCCACAGTGGTAGCTAGAAGTGTGTTGCCTTGTAAAAATTACAAGTATTTGCATACGTAATGGAGTATATAAACTTTTTTCTTATTAGTTACATTTTTGTGGTGATGTTCAATTGCAACTAGGATAGCATAAACATTCAAAATATTTCCCTAATAACATCACTGATGTTAACATTTCCTCTCCCTAAGGTAGATGCTGGTAGCTTGAATCACCATATGCAAGAATAGTCTATGAAATAATATTTTCTAGAGTAACCCAAACACCCATATTATAATTAAATGAAAACTAAAGACAGCTATAGCATTTTCATTATGAAATGACAGTTGTAGTTAAAACCATATGCATAAGTAGCAGGAGAGGAGGGGTGAGGATGTGATTATTGTTTTTCTCAGAGAAATGATTGATGGAAGAATCATTTGGAATGACCTAAAGTTGTTTTTCTGTTTTCATCAGCAACAAAACAAGAATTTTTTAAATTTCATTTGTTATTATTAAGTTCAGGCACATTTGAAAAAAATTATTAAAAATGAAAATTCAAACAAGACCAGTGTTTAAAAATGCTTTCAGTGTATTTTATTCATCTAATTAGACATAAAACTGTAAACGACTGAGATCAGCCCAGTGTTTTCAATCAATTGTCTGAAAATCTTCACAATTCTGTTGTGGCACTGTCTCCTCTGTAATCTTAACTGACCTTAGCATATAAACTTTTGCAATACTTTTTGTAGTGCTATGAGCCCCACAGAAAGAAAGACCATTATCAATTTTTTCAGAGCTATACAAGTAAGCCTTTAGACATAAGCTTCTAAAGAAAATCCTACTATGTGGGGCAAAATAGCTATGAGCTTGCTTACCCTGTGAATATATTAAAGTGCTATGTTTTTTTGTAAGAGGGAATTAGCTGACATGATAATTTCACTACATAGCAATTCTGTTTTCTTCCTAGTAAAATATCAAAATAATAAAGATGAACACTGAGTAACACTGTTAACCTTAGTGGATGGAAGTTTCACCAATGTTTAAGAAATAACAAGGGGTGATTTTAAGTTGGTCTTGAACATCAGAAGATGTGTTGTAGTTTTGCCTCTTTCGTCCTGGGTGAATGACAAAATGAGCTAGATTACCTACCAAGACTTCACTACCTCAAAGGTGAAGCAGGATGCTTATCATGCTGAGGACAATAGCCTTGTTCAGGGAATGCTAGTGAAGATCATGGGGTAAATAAATGAACTGTTTTCCAGTACAAGTGAGCAGGAAAGAGATGTGGCACTTCAGGACATGGTTTAGTGGTTATGATAATGTTAGGTAGATTATCTTGGAGGTCTTTTCCAACCTTAATGTTTCTGTGAAAGCTAATACATGTTTCTTTCACATTATTTCTATTCCTAGACAGTTACTATAGACCTCTCAACATCAAAGCATATCATTTGTCTTATGTAAAGTTTATCCCTCTATGCTGGTGACATACAAAAAGTCTTGGATTTATCAGATGAGAAGTCTGAGCTGTGAATTCTTGAAGGCTAAGAGGGTATTCCAGGAAGGCATTGTCTTCTGCTTGTGGTATTCCTCTGCTCTTCCCAAGGCGTCCACTATTAACCATGATGAGGAAAGAATATCAGGACAGATGAACCTTTAAAATGAACCTTTTTTATAACATGGTGTGGCTTCATTTATTTTTTTTTTTTATTTTCTGCTTTTCTGAATATAGATGCTCATATTTAAATTACTGGTTGTATTATATAGCACAGGTTTCCCAGAATTATTTGCAAACTTTACTCATGCTGATCAGCTGACTAGCAAAACAAACTAAATGGCAGGTTTTCCTTCTTGGCAAGGTGAGTTTATCAGAAAGCAAAACTAAGCACATGACCTAGATAGATGGACCCAAAGGGGAAAAAGAAAAAAAGAAAACAAACGAACAAACAAACAAAAAACCCCATTAAAGAAACGTTATTAACAGTATTCTATTAAGGTATTTCAGCCAGGTAACATGGAGAGTCTGTACACCCATGGAAGAAAATAGGAAATTGGAATAAAACTCTCAGTTGGCATTCCCGTACCTCCTCCTTGGTCAAAGAAGAGAAAAATGCAGTGGCATGGTTGAAAGTCACAGCATGAGCATGATTTTATTTACAGATGCTAACAGTAATATAGAACTGTAATGTGCAGTTTCTGAGTGTTCACTGTAGTAGTTGAAATTGTTTTATTTTCTTCCAGTATTGTAAAAGGAAATTTTATTAAATCTATTGCTGGTGAATAAGGCATATGAGATTTTTCAGATGATACATTTAGGCCTGAGTACCAAGAAGAACTCCTATTTCAGACAGTATTTAAATATATTTGTTTTCTTTAAACATTTGCTTAAGTAGGTGCTGGAACTGGAAGAGATGTAAATATGTGTTTGAGTGATCAACCAAATTAGAAATAAAGCTTCCCATTCCGGTTCCATCTTGGCCTATGACAGAACTAAATGTAAAATCAGTTCTCACTGATTCTCTGCAGGTGGAGGAGTTCTATTTTCTTTCATTTTTGTAGTTAAGATGTGACATGAGGTGTGATTCTGATAGCTGAGTCACTGGTTTGTAACAGAAAATTTAAATTAATGAATTGTTTTATTTCTGTCCATGTTGAGTGTCTGTGAATTACAAAACCTCACCAAGAGGTGATAGGGCATGTAAAGTACAATCTGATTTGCTCATTCGTTAATCATTAATGCCAGCTTTCTCTTAATTTTGGTTCTTTGCGACTGGCAGAACATTTACTGGTGATCTACAGAGAAGATGGCTCATTACTTTGTCAGCTCTTGGATGGTTAAAAATACATGAATAACATTTTCCTACATCATCTGCTGCCATATTTGCCACAAGAGCCTGTACTTAATGTCCTGTGGAAGAGAAGTGATCTGCAAGATCTTGAATAGAAGGTATTTTAGGGCTGTGAGGTCCTTCTTTACTAAGATGAAGTTTGGACAATGAAAATATTTTGGGAAGTTACGTAGGATAAATTAATCTTCTTGGAAGATCTCATAGTGTTAACAGTCCCAGTGAAGCTGGAGAAGTTACAAGGTGCTAACACATAAAACATGAATACATGCAACCATAACTAAAAGTAGACCTCAGATCTGCCAATATTATGGCATATTATGGTATAATATAAATTTTTATAACTTTTCCCAATACAAACTTTGATAACTCTCTCCAAGTTCCTAGCTCAGACTTTGAAGAAGAGATGGGATATATATGTGTCTGATACTTATGCCAGTCCTCCCCATGAAGGCTGCCAGCAAAGCTCTCATTTAATGCTGGAAGCAGTGGGTTTTTCACTTGCACTCTGGGAACTGGAATGAAAACACCCACTGAAAGCACACAGGGTAACAAGCAGACATTGCACAGAATAACTTGCAGCCATGATTGACCAAGAGGAAATTGTAAGTCAAGGGCTAGAGAACTTCTGTTGCAAATTCCCTGGGCTATGCTGGAAAGTTTCTTAGTATTGTCAGAGCTCCCACATTTTTGTTTCTTTGGGAGGGAAGTGTTTCTCAAAGAGGGACAAAAAGTCATTAGCACAGTTGAACGCAGCCAAATAACTAATTCTTAAAAAAAAAAAAAAAAATTAATTACAAATGAATATGCTCTGAGAGTTGGATCAGAAAAGTGTACTACTCTGGCACTAGAAATGGATAGAAATTAAAGGGTAACAGACCCTTGACTTTGGCTAAATAAAGAAAACTATTTAATGAATGCATCATACATTGAGCCAACTGCTCAGTTGCAGTGGTACAACTCTATTGACTAGAGCTATGGGCATCAGTGTAGCTGAGAGAAGAAGGTAAATGACAAAATTTTGTTTTTACACACTAAGAGGCAGCCTGTGTTTTGAAAAGACATTCATCACTCTATTTCTTCATATATAAATTTGCAACAAACCAAATGATGAGTTTGAAGCATAAAAGAGGAAGTTAAAAGTTAAGGGTGACAGCACCAAAGATTAGGTAGACAGAGTTTTGACTGGAAGAGCAAGAAAAGCTTTAAATGAAGGTACGTGTGCGGATTTAACAGATGTTACTGCCACGACCATCACCAAGACAGATAAAGCTGTGCAAGAAAAAAGACAGTAGGTGCTATTGAGCTGAGAATTTCAAATGAACAGCATGTAAAGTGGCAGCAAACCACCTGGGTTTGCAGTCAGCTCTTTTAACCACAAGCTACTCAGGTAGGCACCAATATTGTGTGCTATGGCATATGCAAATAATCAAAGATTTAGGTCCAGAGTTCATTTATGGTTCCAAGTTAATTTATACAAGACAAATTAAGAGCAATATTTGTATTGAGATAAGACTCTTTTCCCCCTGAATATTATCCTCTCATTGCAGGCAGTGCATTTAATTTACTGACCAGTTTTCTGATTCGGATGTTGTAAGTATTTGAACTTTGCCTGAAGTCACATGGGACTTGACACAATTGCCTACTCAGAGGTGTCTAGTGCCAATTCTGATGCCCTGGGTTGTCTGAGATTTGTATTGCGCTTGCAGGAGCCCTGTGCCCTTCTGGGTGTGGGTGAAGGGCAGCTGGCACTCCTTGGGGCATTGAAGGTGGACACATTGCATGCCCTAACCATTAAAGGAGCTTTTGTGACAACAGGATCCGCCCTCCAAACTTTCTAACGTCCTTTTGCTCAAAATAGGATCATACTCCTAACAAAGCAATGGCAATAATACTAATTTTTCACCTTTAACATATAATTTCCAAACAGCGTGCCTCTGTGGCCTCCCCTGTGGAGGATATTGGATTGCTTTGCTTCTTTTGCAGAGACACAGAATCTGAAGTGACTTGTTCAAAATCTGCAATCAGAAGAGATAGGGCATGGGAGAACTCGGGTCTCCTGTGGCCACCTTTGTAGTTAAAAGCTGTATTTGACATGGGCAAGTTTCAGTGCATAAAATAAGTCAGTAAATGGTTACAGATTTACAACACATGTAACCCTGAACTGCATTAATCAGGTTTATTTTTTCCCTTTTTTTTTTTTTTTTTTTTAATCTGGTGCTTTAACATCTGAAACTATTTCAGCTTAAGCTGCAGTCCTAATTTTCAAACAAACAGGGTGGGGTGTTTTTTCTTTCTCTCATGTGAAGGGAAAGGGGGGAGGGGAAGGTAATTGTATTTTGTATGGTGATAGGGGATTTGTGCTGGCTTCAACCAGCTGCTGAAATCAGTGATAACAGTCACTGGCCTCCCCCACTACCGTAGGATAAAGAGCTGCTGCTGAGTCTATTTCTCAAGCTTAAGACGAATTGCTCTGAAGGCTTATGAAATTCAATTTGCAAGAGAATGGAGGATCCTCTCCATGTAATTTCAAAATGTGGAAAATAGTAATTGCTTTTACTTCATTCAGAGTATCCATGTAGGCAAGCAGCAGCATCGTTTCAGCCCCAGCCTCCTGTGCCGCTGGTAAGAGATTGAACCTTCACGTGGGTGTGAGCAGTGCTGGACCCCACATCTTTTTTGCCACAGCTGTTCCTTTTGGCGGGCAGGCACATCAGCTGAATGGCCAGTCTTTAGATCTGCTTAAGGCAGTGCTTTGTATCTTGCCAAATTACATGAAAAAGGGTTTCATTATGATAACTCTCTCTTTAATTGCCTGCATTTGTATTTGTCTCTTCAGTATGGAAGATAATCCTCTATATGAATAATCAGGCTTGATCTCAGATTTATAAGGTGTTTCGATTTGTTCCATTCAGTAGAGAACATAAGTATTAGCGGATTTTTTACAAGTCTCCTGTTAGGAGCCATCCTTGATCCTATGGCTGGCTTGTCTGCTGGTAATCTTTTTCCATGCTTCAAGAGCTGACAAAAGCATCTGGGCCTCCCTGGCAGTAATTAGGGCAAGCTAACTGCCTGCTGCGCTGAAGAGTAGCATTGAGATTTGAGAAAACGCAAGTGCAAAATGCAAACTGGCTAGCGTGCCAATACCTTGCTTCCTTTTAGACAAAGCAACCACTGCATTCAGCTGCATTTAACTGAGACCATTATCTTGGGTTTTTTTTAACTCAGTTTTACTAAACTCTAGTGTTATCTTGAGAAGTCCAAGTTCAGAGTAAGGTGGTTGGTTTTTTTACCTCTTGCACAGTTGTAAATCTAGAATTGCCTTTACAAATTAATCAAAAGCCTTCTGTTTTCAAACACTGAATTTTAAAAAAACTAATGGAGGAAACTTCCTCTATGCAAAATCTTTATAAAGACTTATGACAACAACTCTTTAATCAGTGTTTTGGTGCCAAGTCCTTGGGCACTTAGTATTTATGAAGTTTCCTCCAAAGTGAAACTTAAAAATATGTAAACCTGTAGGTGGAAAAAAACCCGATAACCTCAGGCTGCAATCTAGTAATAGTGTGTCCAGGAAGCCTACCTCCCTTAAACGAGATTGAACAGGAACATGAGAAGACACTGGTTATAACGTGTATTTTACCAACACTCACAGCAGCCTCTGCAGTTGTGCTCCCAGGTGTGAACAGCCTTGCTTACCACAAGATGATTTGCAAACTGTTAAGTAAATGGTGTGTTGTGAATGACCACATTCCCAGCAAAATTTGTGGGGAGCAGCAGCTAGTTCCGGCAATTTAGCTACTTGGATTTTGACAGGTTTTGGGGTGTATTTTTTTTTCCTGTGGGAAGAAAACAATGGTGTAATTTGTGAGCAAAATCCAGCTTGGTTCATTTCCTCCAGTGATCTGCTGCAGAGGCTGGATGCAGTTTGTGATCTTTTCTTTGAATATTGAATATCATGTGAAGATGCCCTGAGATCCTGCTTTGTCTGTAAGACTGTCTGTGTGACAGATAGCCTTGACATTCCTTTCTTTGATGTTCATTTTAGTGCTATTACAAGGTCTCTGTTCTACTCCTAAAAGCTAGAGCAGCATCTTGTGATTTAAATGGTCAGCAACACAAATCTGGCATTTTAAAAGAACAGATTTTATGTTCTGTAAATCACATGAAGACTTTTCTTTAAATCTACACCTTATTCAATGAATTCCTGGCTATCAGATCTCCTTATCGTGTTGTAGCATGATGATGCTACAACTTTTCTTCCTTCTCAGTGGGAAGAAAAGTAGAATCCCTGCCCACATCACAAGGGGGACAGTATCAGTGCTCTGCCATAGACTGGCTGACAGCAGGTGCTCTTAAGTCCTAAAATCATTTTTTCTTTCTGTCTTTGGAAGGAATTATCAATGAATCTTGGGTTTTTTGTTTTGTTTTTTTTTAAGATCATAAATGTATTTGCTACAGCACTGCACCTTTGCTGTCACTTATGCTCAGTTCCACCATGGTGTGCCCTGAATCTGTTTTGAGATACATGACACAATTACATTTCAGGGAGATTTGCACTTCCCTTCCCTATGTTGCATGATTAATTTATATGCAGTCAGTCCATGCTTGGAATGAAATAATTTTTTCTTCTTTCTGCCTTTCTTCACATTTTTGTGCTCAGTGTTGGGTTTTTCTTTTTGAAAGGGCGGCTTCTGCAAAGCTGTTTTGGCATTCATTTTCACTGAGAAGCTTAGTTAAATAATTGAAACAGCCAAAAAATGGCTTTAAAAAAGGGCAAAATGTATTTTCTTGTTTTGCTTCATGAACAGCTGAGTTTGAATACAGATGCAGACACTAAAGTAAATTAGATATCTCAGTTCAGTATTTTGCACCACGGTTGTAATCCCCACCATTGTCCCAATCCCCATATCTATGAGATGGAAAGATTAAGTAATAATGAAGATGTGTCACTGCACCTGCCTTAACTGTACCAAGTTACATACAGTAAATCCACACGTAGGTTTGGTTTTCCTCCTCTGGCATTATCTGTTGTTCACAGCTCCCAGCAGAGGGCCTGATCCAGATCTCCAAAGACTCTAAAACCACATTTCTAATCATTGCCTGTTAAGATCTACTTACAGATTTTGAAAACAAACTGGTTTTAAAGATCTGTCTACATAAACTGTAAGCATTTGTGTTGATGTATAGCTTCATTTCTTAGAATGCCATTTAACTAGAAAATGGGTTAAATGATGAACATATTGGCACACAATGCAGTTTAGTGGCCACCACATTGTTACTGACATGGGCATGTTTACAAAGGGTGTTATGGAAAAGGTAAGAAGAGTTCACCAAAGTAAGGTTTTCAGGTGTGTGTGTAGCCTCTTAGTCCCCAGGAACCACTCACAACAGCAGAGAATGCTTGTATTCTGTCCTGTGCATATAAAGGTGGTGCATTTGCTCAGCAGCTGTTCTGTAGCAGCTTTTGGGCTTGCCTGCTACCTCTTCTGCCCATCCAGATTAGCATGGCAATTAGCTCCTGCTGGCACAGATTTGAGTTCCTGAATCACTTCTCAGGATAATACAGATGAGATGAACATACGAACAGAGGAAATAAACCCATGAAAGGGTGGCAAGTCCAGAAATAAGGATCAATCTCTGATCCATTCTGTTGCTGCATTCCTTGAATAAATTACAGCCATGTCAAAGCTGTGTTTTGTTATGGCACTGGCATGGCCTTTGACTTTCAGTCTCACTATCTATTCCAACTTACTTCTTTTCCCCTCTCTAAATTGTTCTTCCTCCTTTATCAATCAGCGTTGTTTATGCAAGAATTGCACATTTTTAGAATTTTTGTTCTGCTTCAGTAGTACGGACTGTGATGATGTTCCCCTTTACTATTCTCCAGCTGTTTATCTTTTTTTTTTTTTCTAATGTCAGATGGCCCCTTGCTGTTAAGCTCATGTGCCATCAGCCTCACTGGAGAGTCTGAATTTCATGGCAGCCATATAATTGACTTGATATCATTTCACCGAAAGGTCACAGTGCGCTTTGGAGTGTGCTTTTCCTTTGGCTTAGTATTATTTTGGATAGGTAATTATGTTTCATGCAATTCCAGACTCTCAGTTCAAGTATACAGTTTTTCTTATTCTGTAAATGGAAAGTATATTTCATATGAACCATAATTTATCGTACCCGCCAGCTGCTGTTATGATGTAGTCAAAATGGCATATCAGGAATTATATGTTTATATTGAAACACAGCATCTGGAATTTCCCCATGTATTTCTGTCCTCATCTGCCCAGTTCTGAAACCCTTGACTTTGGAAACTAAGTTGCCTGAGATGAGGAGTTAGAGAGTGAGAGGCGAGAGTCCTACAGACCCTGTATCAGCTTCTGCTGATACTTTTACTAATACAAGGAATGTTCTGCAGATGAAAAGCTGGGCAGGTTTTGCCTGGAGATTAAAATTCTGTTTTAGTGCTGAAAACAACTCTTCTTGCCTGTTGCAGTGGCCTAGACCCACAGTGATCCTTCAGCTTTTTGCTGTCACCTGCAGTTGCAGCAATGACGATGTTTCATGTTGTTTTCAGAAGAGGACCAAACATCAGCCCTTCTCCGTGTATCATTTATCCAGGCATTGTTTTGTTCCCGGCTCTTCTTCTGCAGCAAATCCCTATCTTTTGAGGTGGTGCAACCAAAATATGAATAAAAGAAGAAATACTTCAAGATAAATACTATTAAAAACTGGGCACAACCTCTGCAGCATTGCCATAATGATATCTTCTTTATTCTCTTCTTTTTTTATTAATGTGTCTTTTGGTATCTGCAACTTGGAATTCACATAGTGAGGTTTTTCTCTGCAGACCAGAGAGATAGAAATTCAGCCTTCTAAAAATTAAAATGAGATTATGATATATGCATTGCAAAGGCTGGAGTTTAGAGAACAGTGCCAGATACTGTACACCTGAAGGACTTACAATGAAAATTGGCCACATGTGTATGTGCTAGAAAAGACTAGAACAATGGTTTCATGAAGTGTCACTATAACATTTTATTAATACACTAATAAACGCAAACTTTGGAAATGGCTGTTACTTTCATCTAGAATAATTATTGTACTAGAAGACTTCCCAGGTCATTTTTATTGCTCTCCTGTGGGGCTGAAGCTGTTCTGGTATAATGGAGTTTGCATATTCAAGCTATTTTAAGACCTATGAGAAGGTCATCCGTTGATAACAAACGGTGAGTCTGAACAGCTCCACTAGGCTCTGTTTTATAGCTTGTCTTTGGACATAAATGTAAGCGTCAAAAGAATAATAATGCCCCAGCCAGTAAATAATAACTGTCATCCTTGCTAATCTAGAAAAACTGCACGCTAGTTCAGCCTATAGATATTAGTTCCATTGTCTGAACAGAGACCTTTCTAAATCATTTGCCTCATATAATAGATTATGAATCAATTGCTGTGAATTGGGGAGTTCTGGTGACTTCCATTTTATTGGATTTAATCTTTCTTCTGTCATGGGTGTTCCAGAGAACCAGGTCTATTCGTTATGGCCCACTGTTGATGGCAGAGATGTATTCCCTTGCAGGAAAGCTTCTCCTGCAAGCTGTAAATTGAAGTTGAGAACTAAATTTACTTCTTCTAATACTTCATGCTGAATGGCCAAACTTTGAACTAGTCCCATAGCATCAACTTTGGTGTTGGTTTGTCAATGCTGCACTTCCAGTATTTATCTGAATTACATAATTTAGTGTTTTTCTATATGTACTATGTTTTAAATAATACTTTTCCTTATTTTTTATTCACATATTTTATTAGCTATCAAGTAGTTTGTATGCCAGTTGGTGTTTTGAGGTTTGTCCAACATACTTTATGGTTGTATTGTACTGGTTTTGAGTGTTAATACCTTGCTGATGCTCCATCTTTTACATAAGCCTGTCAGTGTACTATATATATAATTCAAAATATGATATTTGATTTTTTTTTCTTGGCTATTTTCAAACAACACCAAAAATTGCCTTAATTTTGTCAAAGAACAGGAGTGCATTTGAATAACAATCAGAACAAGGAATGAGAAAAACCTGAATTTAGCAACCACAGGCATTTTAACAGCTTCACCTAATCATTTTTGCCTTTTCAGTAATGCCTTACAGTTTTTGTAGATGGCAGTGAAGTCCAGTGAGCTTACATATGGAGAAGACTGCAGTAACTTTGAAGGGTTTTTACTCTTCTCTTTTTGTCTGTTCTTGGGGTTGTCATCCACTTTTGTCCAAAGAGTAGACATCTTTATAGCACAAAATGCAGATGAGAAATCAACATTTTTTTGATGTGGCTAGCTTCATCCAATGCATATTTAACTTATGGTTGTAGACATTGAAAGTGCCATGATATCAGAAGTTGCAAAGAACCATCCTGTCTGTACAAAGGGATATCATGACTCAAGCCCAATTTCCAGTGCCTCCTACTCCTGTTTTCTGGAAAGTAGGTACTCTCAGGCTCAAGCGGGAATTTTGCTCAGTCTCCTTATTTATGTGGGGAGAAAAACTTGCCATTGACAATGCTTTTATGTATTTTAGCCTCTTCACGGGAGACTTGTGAAGTACTTTTTTTCCATTTCCTTTCTTTGACTTTTACTATATATTTCTCCTTTCAAGATCAAGCATTTCTCTTGTTTCTCTGGCCTCTCTTTGACAAATCTGTTCTTCCAACCAGCTGTGTCAGGCTTCAGAGATGCTTTTAGAAACACCTATCCTGTGGTATAGAGTCTTGACAGTCATTCAATTGATATAATTTAATAGATAAACTCATGAGATCCAAGTGTAGGGTCAAAGCCAAAGAGTTTCTTAATTTATTTTTTTCTAGTATTGCTGCCAATCAACGTTAAAATGGAAACATTCTCCAAGGGTATTTATATTAGTGCACAGAGAGGTGTGCAAATTGTGCAGAAAACTGAAACATGAATCCTTCAGTTTGCCTCCCCATCTTTCTTCTGTCCCCAGCTCTTAAACTTTTTCATTTCTGTGCATCTGTAGCTCTTCACAGTTACTGCCCATTGGACCCATAACTGTGCACTGTGCTTCTCCTAGGTGCTAGCCACTAACCCAATGTATAAACCCAATTAATGAATGATAGTTTCTCAAATAGTTTCTTTTTATTCCACATCTATGAGAGTTACCCTCACAGAACATAGGACTTAAGAGTGTTTTTTACTAGTAATATGTAATAAAAGTCTCCCTTAAAGGAAAGCATCCTTGTTCACAACCAGTAATGAGATTTTGAATTCTGGAGATACAAAAGAGATGTCTCTTGGGAAAAAAGACATGATTGGGTCAGCAGGTGAGCAAAGCTGCCCTGTAGCCCATCCACATGAACCACTAGCCACAAGACCTGTAGTCCCACAAGTAGTGTGGGAGTATGGATGTTCTCCATTGCCAATCATCCACAAAGGAAAGATCTCATTTTAGAGTTTCCTGTCTTTCAGCTGGGAAAGAGATGACATTTTTATGCCTCTGTATTAGCAATGCCTAACAGGCTTTGGGAACACGTGAAATAAAATCCATTTGGGATTTTGAGATTCATTTGTTTTTTTTTTTTCTTCAAATAGCCCAGGGCTAGTATTTTCTGTAATTCCTTAAATGGTAACCACAAAGGTTAAGGTTTAGCCACCACATGAAGTAAATGGGAGGGAAGCAGGAGTATTTGAGCAAGAAGTTTTTTCAAATAAAATTAAAGAAAACAGTACTTTTCACTTTTTTAAGTAAGAGGAAAAGATGGTGGAAGTTTGGGAAAATTGTTACTGGCCTGAAACGCTTCACTCATGTTCTCTCTTTAGATGATAAGGATCACTGTATCATAGACAGATTTCTTGCGATTGTCTTCCTGTTATAAAATAATGCAATAAAATAACACTGAAAATGAAAGAGAAAATTAAAAAGATGAGAATGTGTGGGGAAAAGGGCTCTTAATGTTTAATAGATACCACTAAAGTCCCTAATTCAGGCTACGAGTTCTTAAGCTTCTGTAAGTAAGATGAGGTGTCAAACATTATTTAAAGCATATGTGCTGTGAGATTGGACTACGCTTTGTGTTTCACAATTGATAAAGTATTGTTCCTAAATAAATCTTGCAATTCTAGCTGTGGTGACACAAATAATAGAACATGAAGGTGTGAAAGAAAATGGCCAATTTGAGTGATATGAAAAGAAGCTATGCTTCATTTGCTCTTAGAAAATAAGGAACAGGAGACATACAATTACCTTTCTTGAACAGTTTGATAGGATTGCTACTGTATAAAGCTCTCCCTGCTTGCATTTTTTGAGTTGACTCAATGATTTGTATGTGTTGTGCAGTCTATTTTTCAGTTTTGGGAGACATGTTAAAGTAATGGTTCTGTAAAATTTTAAATGTTGGAACTGTATAGCTCATTTTGCCATCAGAATCTGATTTGTTTGCAAATTGTGTATTCATGTGTAATGGTGGCAAAACCAGGCAGAACACTGATCCTGAGAAAGACCACAGCTCACAGAAGTAGTTGTCATTTTATTTCTGTGTCTAGTGTTCTATTTTTAAAGGCTAAGCTTCTAGCACCAGGCACTTAGGAGAAATTCATTTTTCTGTCTTTGAAAAATAATATCAGCCTAAGTTACACTTGCTGGACCTCTCACACCCTTTAGCATTTTTACTGTCTAATGCTGTTTATACTTCAAGATGATTTTCAACCTTTAGCCTAATGAAAGAAAAAGTATGCTTGTTTCTTTATAGCATATATGTATGTGGCCAACAGATTAAAAATTATATTTACAGAGAAAATGTTGCCTGCTTTCATAAGAAAGTCAGACTGACAAATACTTGTGTTCATTTCAAGTTGGATTTAGATCATGCCTGCATGGTTGTAACCTCTGTGAGGTTACTTTATTACTTAGAACACATGTTTTGAAGTGGCAGTCAAAACGATGAGGGCTTGGGGTTAAAAGACTTGCAGACATAATAATTCTTAATCAAAATCTGATTTAGAAAAAAGTTGTCACCTGGACTCAGTAAAGCAGTAAAGCATCGTGACTCTTCCAGGGAGTACAGCAGCCTGTCTTGACAGTGATTTATGTTCTTTTTTGCCCACCATGCCAAAGTATATTATCTAGGTTGACATGCATATGTACATATATCAAGTGAGGTCTCAGCACCTGCTACAGTCCTCATACTGAATTTATGCTTGTTGATACCTCTGAATATTGGTCGAGAATGAAGGACACAGTCCCTTGACACACATCAGCTAGATGTAGCACGACATGATTGCAGCACAAGGTGGGTGTATATTTAGAGTCCACAGCAGAAGTAATTAAGAGTGGAATTTGATTGTCATCTGGCCTTGCAGTTGTTCTTGCCATGAGAGTCTGGCAACTTGTAATCTTACAGGTCAACAAGCAACCACCTACCTTCCATATTCTTTGACATTTCAGGCTGTTTCTGTGTAGATGTGAAGCAAGCACTCTGCAGGAAAAATATGACAATAATATACATGATTCCTGAAATCTTGTCAAGTGCAGAGTAATTTAGATTGTCCTGCAAATCCTGTGCATACATTTTCCTAAATTAAAACCATATGGCACTATTTAAAAAATACCTAGCCTGAGTGTTAAGGCCTTAAGCACTACAAAAATGTCACTATATAATTTACTAGAAAATTATAACCTATAATAGGTTTTGAACCATCCTGTAAAATTTAATATAAATAGGGAATTCTGGCTTGAAGTTCTCTGGGCCACATAAAAAAACCAAAAAACAAGAAAGATTTACAAATTAAATTTGGTAGAAAAATGTTTATATATACTTTGGATTTTACTACTACTGTATTGGATGGGATTTATTCATAGAAGTTATTCCTGCACTAGTTTGTTTTTTCCAAATCTCTTCCTTTCCCTCGACTCTCAATACATAGGAGATTTTTTTCTGTATGATACATTATTATCTTTTTTATTTGCATTCAAGTAAGTCTTGCTTAAAGTCCTAAGTGGACTATGCAGATCCTCTTAAAACTTGCTAAAAACCATACGAGCTCACAGCATGCTTTAAGGGATATAGGGCAAGAGCCATAGAGGCCTCCAACATCTAAAAAGAGGTTTTAGACACAACGTGGGCTATTAAAAATACTTTTAAAAAAATAGTGTAGAGCTCCTCTACTTTGTAAAAGCTTCAGGACACATAAATCAAATTTGCTCTGAGATTTGTGTGGTCAGAGTTCTCTAGGCACCTTAGCTTAGGTTTTTCCCCCTCAAACAAGACCTGAAGTTATGCCACATCTAAGTCATTTCAACAGTTCTCTGCAGTAGAGGCTGTTTTTTCTGGATTGTGTCTGAACTTCCTGTCACTGAAGAGTTACTCAGAATTTCCTGTATAATGTAGCTTTGTAACTTCACTGAATTTGCTGAATTTATATTAATAATCAGATTCCAGCCCTGTGATTGTGCACCAAAAAGAGGAGATTTCACATAATTCTCATTCTTTGATTTATTCAGTGGAATCATCAGGTTATTATAATCTAATTATTACTTGGAACATTTAATGGGATATGTGCTATAATTATAAATTTGACCAGGATACATTAAGGAAAAATCTTAGCGTTTCATCAAGTGAACGGATTGTACTTCAGAAGACGTGTGAGGTTATTTTCAGGAGTAATGCACAGAAGTGTTCAGCCTTGATTTATGAAATGCACAAGGCACGTTATAAAGCAAATTTGAAGGGCAGTATCCTAAAGTGATGAGGACATCTGGGAGAGGTTCAGTTGTGAAAGAAGCAGTAGCATAAATCACAAATGGGCTGTTCTTTAGTTGAATATGTATATTAGTGAGAAGGCTATGAAATTTGCATTTGATTCTGGTTCAGGCTGAAGTGGTTCATTGGCAGACCTTGGCTCTCGAGCATACTTCTGTGATCATCTTTTTCACTATACCACACAGTGGATGACCCCAAAACAGGTTTTTGGGAAGCACAGTTGTAAATACATCTGTGCTTCCAGTGTTGCAGGTGCAGATTGTTTTAAAGTGGTGAAGAGGACTGACTCCATTAGAACATCCTTCAAATCTCAGAAACAGAAGTGAACTGCTACAGTTTAAAAGTAAAGCATTTTTTTATCAGTGTAAATGCATTATTTGGAGAAAAACAGAAGTTGCAAAGAATATATGTAAGTAAATAAGCCAATTTACTCAGGATTTTAGTGAAGATTTTTATGCCAAAACATTCTATTGTCCGAAAGAATTGCAGGTTCAGAGATAATAGAAAATACTTTTAAAGAAGATATTTTATGCTTTTGCATTATCTACTGATTAAACAATATGTAGCATGTCCATTTTCTTCTGATTACTTAAAGCTCTCTCCAGAAATGTGGAGTGTGTGTGTCTATCTGGGACTGATTTAAAAAGAGACATTTCTCAATGTTTCAACTCCCAGAGCTTCTGCTATAAAGAGGTGGGTGAACAAATTCAAAATGTATTTAGCAAACACAAAAAAAAAAATGTACTTGAAGACACAGTCAGTTGTGCATGACATTGTCTCTCTGTGATGGCACTCTGGCTAGATAAGAGTTTTGTTGTCTGCAGTGGAAAAGACAAAGATGAGAAATATGAGTTTGCACACAAGGGATTAAAAAAACCAGCAGAACAAAACAGATGAGGTAATGTTTTGCAAGAGTTTGAAAAGCAAAAGGACATGAGGAAATAAAAATCTTTACTAGCATATTATATCTGACATTGTTGTCTTTCTCTGTGTTCACTTTCACCCACACAACAGATCGTTTCTTAATTTTCCCATGTGTTTCCTTTGTGTTTTTCATTAATTGTCCTATTTTCTGTACTTAATTGCATACTTCTAGATTTATTCCTCTACTGAAAGATTCTGGTTGATTACTCTCTGTATCCATCCTCCCTTTTATTTAGCTTATTTAATCATTATTATCTTTCCCCCCTCAAAACCTATTCCTCATATGTTTTTTTCTGAAGCAACAGCATTTCTCAAGTTGCCATTTCTCACTGAACTTTAGCAGCATCCTTGAATCTGCTAATTCCCCATGGCTCTGTTGTTCTCTTAAAGTAATAACAGCCTTATGTTTTCCTTCTTGGGAATGCTGAGGTGACTGATATTGGTGGTGAAACTTGAAGGAAAAAGTTAATTTATGTAGAAATGGGGTGCTCCTGTCAATGCCACAAGTCTTTTTTAAATGGACTTTTATGTGGTGCACACAAGCAAGGGCATGGAAGGAAGCATTATTGCTTTGTGCAGAGCGCATATCTCACAAGTAAGTCCGTATCAGTGACCAAACAGTGAAATCTATGCTGGTCCCAACAGATGTCTTGGTTCACCTGGTGCTAATCCACTCATGTAGGCTAAGACTTCCATCTAGTTAGGCTGTTGATTTGGTGAACCCTTCTGTGATCACCAGGAAAGGGGAGAAAAGACCTCAGAGAGGCTTGATTAGTTTTCATGTGAAAGCACATTTATATGGAACCTGACCTCTTTCGTATTTGTCCATATATTTCTGTTTTCCATGGATTTTTAATCTGCAGTGGCATTTTTTCCAGAATTATGTAAACTCTTTGTTTCCTTCTTTCCTTTGTTTGCTTTTATTTCTTGTAGCCTATTAAAAAAAGAAATGGATGAAGGGGGAAAGCGATCAAGAACAGGGGAGTAAAAGCTTTTGAGTGAAATGAAAATAAAATAATAACATACTTAAAAGAGTCACAGAAAAGGACATCTTTTGTCTCACTGTAAAGTTAGGGATTTATATGAGTTTTCCTGTGATTTAGTCACATGTCATAGAGGAACCAGATTTGCTTGAAGTTTTTGGTTTTGGGAGGTGGTGTTTATTTTCAACAAAAAATAAACCCTCAAGACCTCTAATTATGGAGAGAAGGAAAGGTATCAGGTACCATTTCCTGCTAATGTCACGGACAGAATGATATGTCTGAGGTTTGGGATCAGTAAGCTAATTTTAGACTGTGGATCCACCACTCAGTCACTCAGTTGCAGCACTGGACTACCATGAAATAAAAGTATAGTGTTGTCTTTATGAAGCAAGATGTAACAGTAGCCTGTGGGAAAGGTGCTTTCTTCTGTGCCGGAAATAATGAGTTTCACATGACAAATTTCAACACTGGGAGTATAATTGGATGAGGTATTTCTTGGATTTCAGATGTAAAAGTGTTCATGAGAAGTCACCACTTGTAAGAGGAAAAGATGCATGAACACAGCCATCTGTGCTACTATAAAACTAACTTGCTTTTGCACCTTAGGCTGACATAAGCCTAATTTGAAGGCTCTGGTAGGAATTTCTTTGGAGACCAAAGTATATGTTGGAAATGTGAGCAGAGTGATGTTATTTTCAAGATGTTTAACCACACATACATTTACAAGCTATATACCTTTTCAAATAGCTCATCTTACTCCTCAGGAGCTTACTGTTTAACAGTGACTCTTGTCTCATGACTTTTGCCATGGTCCAGCTATCGTGGAGTTTTGTTATTTCATTTGTGAATGTTGTGTGCACTGCTTTGAGTGCACAACATTATTTTGTAGCAGAAGTTACAGGTTTTCATATAATAAAAGAACAGTATGTATTATTTATATATGTTTATATAGTAATATAGCCCTTTTCTAACAGATTTCTGAATGTTGAGAAGGGCACGATCATTTTATCATGTGATGGGCTTTATCTTTGTATCCTGTCCTTGGCAGAGGATAAATGATCTAGGAGTGATAATCTTGTGCTTCAAAGGTCAAAACTCCAACAAACGTATGAGGTCATGATCCTTAGTACTGTCTCATTCATTGAGATTGATGAAACTATGGGAAGAAGTTTTCTGACCAAAGTGAGCTGCCCCATTGCTTCATTTTACTGCAGGTCTTGTCCTAAGGCAATCTGTTGAATATCTCCAAAGCTTCTTGACTGAGTTGCATGGTCCATTTCATGCTTGGTGTCTCTAAGGCCATGGGGTTCATTGGTGGAGTTACCTCCTCTAAAGGTAATGTGGTCAGTGACGGTCTTTAATAAGCAGAGATGGTTCCCCTGAAAGCCAAAAGAAAAAGGAAAATGATTTGCAAATACTTACACTTAAAAAAGCAAGCCTCCTTACTCAAAAGTAGCTTTTCTGGCTCGTTGTGTGAGCACATGCTTAAGTCATCTGTAGGTACTGATTTGCCAGTAGGCTTTTAGCCACAGTACGTTCTGTTAGGAAAGGCTCTGGGAGATACAACATTTTTGTACTTTCTAAACAATCAGAAGAAGAAGATGTTTCTATTGTTTCTTTGCTGCTGTTCTTGGGATGGGAGAGGTGAGGAGAAGCTGGCAAACACTATGCAGAGAGATCTAAGAATCTATAAACCATGTTCTTCCAATCAGTAGAAATTGTTTTAAAAATTTAATCCTTCACTTCCCTGCTTGCTTCTAGTTACTAAATCCCATGAAAAAGACATATCATTATCTAATCCTTTGCTCCACCATTTCAGATGTTCAGAGCCCTTGATAAATTAACAGACTGGTTACTCAGAAAAATAAAATTACATTTCTGGATTGGATTTATGATTATTATGCAAATGTAACTTCCATATTATGTGCAGAAAACACATTTAAAAGACCAAAACTAGCAGTAATCATGTTCAGGAGCTACTCCAGTTAATACTTTCCTATACAGAATTGAGTATTCATTAATAACTTCTGGACTGTTATTAGAATTGGTTTATTGTAACATGTAATTTGCTTGAACTGAGTACGTTTTTCTCAAAATGGTTTTAATTACAGAAATAAATGACAGAGCTTAGTGGAGATGCTTATACAACAGTGCAGTCATTTTCTGTGCGCCAACTGGAAATTCATTCTTAACAGATGGAATTCACTAGTCTGCAAAGAATGAACATGAGGCCTTAAAACTTTACTTTATCAGACAGATTAAGTATGAACATGATGTCATACATGCTATTCCTTCATGGCTTATGCACTATTAATCAATTACAGCTGCAGAAAAAAACCAAAGACTTGTGCATTTTACTGAGGCTGTATTTTGCTATTAGGATAAATAGTATATGTCAATAAAATCACAGAATGTTAGGGGTTGGAAGGGACCTCCAAAGATCACTGAGTTCAACCCCCCTGCCATAGCAGGACAAATCTAGGGCAGATCACTCAGAAATGCATCCAGACAGGTCTTGAAAGTCTCCAGAGAAGTAGACTCCCCAACTTCTCTGGGGAGTCTGTTCCAGTGCTCTGTAACCCTTACAGTAAAGAAGTTCTTCCTCATGTTGAGGTGGAGCTTCCTGTATTCGAACTTGAATCCATTGCCCCTCATCCTATCACAAGGCACAAGTGAAAAGAGGTTGTCCCTGCCTTCTTGATGCCCAGCCCTCATGTATTTATAGACATTAATTAGATCCGCTCTCAGTCTTCTCCTCTCCAGACTAAAAAGCCCCAGGTCTCTCAGCCTTTCCTCGTAAGGCAGGTATTCCAGTACCTAAATCATCCTCTTAGCCCTCTGTTGGACTCTCTCAAGTAGATCTCTGTCTATCTTGAACTAGGGAGCCCAGAACTGGATGCAGTACTCCAGGTCAGGTCTCACTAGAGCAGAGTAGAGGGGGAGGAGAACTTCCCATGGTCTGCTGGACACACTCTTCTTAATGCACCCCAGGGTACTATTGGCCTTCTTGGCCACCAGGGCACATTGTTGTCCCATGGATAACTTGTTGTCTATCAGGATTCCAAGGTCCTTTTCCACGGAGCTACTCTCTAGCAGATTGCCTCCTAACCTGTACTGGTTCATTTAATTGTTCCTTCCCAGGTGCAGGGCTCTGCACTTGCTCTTGTTGAACCTCATTAGACTCCTCTTTGCCCAGCTCTTCAGTCTGTCCAAATCTTGCTGAATGGTCACACAGCCTTCAGGTGAATCAGCCCATCCTCCCAGTTTCGTGTCATCAGCAAACTTGCTGAGAAGTCACTCTGTCCCGTCATCAAGGTCATTGATAAAGATTTTGAACAGGACTGGACCCAGCACTGATCCCTGGGGGAATCCACTAGTTACACGTCTCCAGCTGGACTCTGCACCATTGATCACCCCTCTTTGGGCTCTATTGTGTAGCCAGTTCTTAATCCATTCCACTGTCCATTCTTCTATCCCACAATTCCTGAGGTTGCTCATGAGGATGTTATGGGAGGCTGTGTCAAAAGCCTTGATAAGGTCAAGGTAGACTACATCCACTGCTCTCCCTGCATCTATGTACCACTGTGGGTCAGAATAAAGGTATGGCTCAAAATACTTCCTTTTCTCTACAGGGACTGTGACATTTCATAGAGTCATAGAATGGCTTAGGCTGGAAGGGACCTTAGAGATTATCTAATCTAACCTCCCCCCCATGGGCAGTGGTGCCTCTCAAGTAGACTAGGTTCCTCAAGGCCTTGTCCAACCTGGCCTTGAACACCTCCAGGGAGGGGGCACCCACAACCCCTCTGGGAAATCTATTTGAGTCTCACCACCCTCGTACGGAAGAACTTTTTCCTAAGATCCAATCTAAACCTATTTTCCCACAGTTTAAAACCATTTCCCCTCATCCTATTTCTGGACACTCTTGTGAAGAGTCCCTCTCCAGCCTTCCTGTAGTATCCCTTCGGGTACTGGAAGGCAGTTATAAGGTCCCTCCAGAGTCTTCTCTTCTTCAAGATGAACAATAGGCTCCCTCAGCCTATCCTCATAGCAGAGGTGCTCCAGCTCCTGGATCATCTTTGTGGCCCTCCACTGGACTCATTCCAACAGATCTGTATCCTTCTTATGATGGGGACACCAGAACTGGATGCAGTATTTGAGGTGGGGTCTCACAAGAGCAGAGTAAAGGGGGGGAATCCCCTCTTTTCATTT
>WTSP01011045.1:65440-78762 GCA_025331215.1 Actenoides lindsayi
GGGGACACCAGAACTGGATGCAGTATTTGAGGTGGGGTCTCACAAGAGCAGAGTAAAGGGGGAAAATCACCTCTCTTGATTTGCTGGCCACACTCCTCTTGATGCATCCCAGGATACAGTTGAGTTGCATGGGCGCACTGCTGCCTCATGTTGAGCTTCCTGTCAATCAACACCCCCAAGTCCTTCTCTTCAGTCCTTCTCTCAATCCACTCTGTATCCAGTGCGTAATTGTGTCTGGGATTGGCCCAGCCCAGATGCAGGACCTTGCACTTTCACTTGTTGAACCTCATGCAGTCTGCATTGGCACATTTCTCAAGCCTATCAAGGTCCCTCTGGATGGCATCCCTTCCCTCAAGTGAGTCCACCGCACCACACATCTTGGTGTCTTCAGCAGCCTTGCTGAGGGGGCACTTGATGCCGTTGTCCATGTCGCTGACAAAGATGTTGAACAGCACTGGACCCAGAACAGACCCCTGAGGAACTCCACTTGTCACTGGTCTCCACCTGGGCATCAAGCCATTGATCACAACTCTTTGAGTGCGACCTTCTAGCCAGTTCCTTACCCACCAGGTGGTTCATACATCAAGTCCTTGTCTCTCCATCTTAGAGACAAGGATGTCATGGGGGACAGTGTCAAATGCTTTGCACAAGTCCAGGTAGATGACGTCAGTTGCTCTTTCTGTATCAACCAGAGTTGTAACTCTGCCGTAGAAGGCCACCAAATTAGTCAGGCACAATTTGCCCTTAGTGAAGCCATGTCACTGTTCACTTCATTATTTTTCATGTGCTTTAGTACAGATACCAGGAGGATCTGCTCCGTGATTTTACCTGGCACAGAGGTGAGGCTGACAGGTCTGTAGTTCCCTGGGTTTTCTTTGCTTCCCTTTTTAAAAATGGTGGTTATGTTTTCCCTTTTCCTATCTGTGGGAACTTCGCCAGACTGCCATGACTTCTCAAATATGATGGCTAGTGGCCTAGCAACTTCAACTGCCAGTTCCTTTGGGACCTGTGGATGTATCTCATCAGGTCTCATGGACTTTTGCACCTTGAGGTTCTCTAGGTGTTCTCGGACCTGATCTGCTCCTACCCTGGGTGATTTTCTACTCTCCCAGACCCAGGCAATTCTCTCTGTGACTTGGGTGGTGTGGATCAAGTGGTTACCAGTGAAGACTGAGGCAAAAAAAGTCGCTGAGTATTTCAGCCTTCTCCATATCCTTGGTAACCAGGTTACCTGCATCCCTCCGTAGAGGCCCCACATTCATTTATACTTCTTCCTTCTGGTAGGGTGGTCAGTACTGTTGCAGATTATTTTTGTCTCTTGCTCCTCTCTTCTTTTTTTGCTATTATTCTGCCTGACTGTTCTTGTAGCTCTTGTTATCTTTATTAATCAGTAGGCATGACCTTCTTCCAAATTCTGATTCAGGATAAAGGCTGTAGGTGGAGCCATAAGATGAAGCCAGGACTTTCGATGCAACCTACCAGGAATAGAAAATCAGTATTTTGGTCAATATCTGATGTGCTAGTTGATTTCAAGTCTCACCTCTTCCTTGAGAGTCACTAACTTTAATGAACAGCAGTAAAAAAGTAGCCCAAGAGTAGCTCAAAAAGTGGAGGTACACTGATTAGGCATGACATAAAGAAAGGAGGCATCGTCAATATGGAGAAAATGAGGGTATCAGGCTGAATGACCCTGCAGACTGGGGTAGGAGAAGAGAGATGAATTCACTAGTATCAAGTGCAAAATCACATACTGAAGAGTAACAAGCTATTCAGCTACAAGTTAATTGCTCATCAGTTAGAAATGAATGAGAAGTAAATGCATGCAATGTGCTAAATGACAACAGGATGAGTAAGCCAGAGTGTTGTGGCCATGGAAAAGCTAATTGTACTGATGGCCCATATAATTTTCTCTCCTACAAGAGAAAAAAAAGCTCCACCAGCCAGTCATCCCAGCTTTACGTGGCACTTGCAGCACAGAAGTACTCTGCATCCACAGGAAATGTGTGTGTGTCTGTCCCAGCATACTTCAAAAAAACACGATGCTGAAGGGGTCACTGTCAAGCATAAGAACTGCTGTGAGTTCACATCTTTATTCATCTGATGTGATCTTGTTCACATTTCCATCCTCTAAAAGAATGTGGCTTGTTTTACCAAAGAAAAACAATGACTAAAAGTTAAAATAAGTTAGAGAGGGGAGAGGACATAAATATGCCAAAGGAATGAAGTGACATGAAAGAAAACAGGGATAAACTGGCCACAGATAAATATAGTTTGGGAATAAAAAGGGGGAATAAACAGAGTGGAGTTCCAGTAGGAAGAACAGTCAAAAGTAAACTGGTGTGATCAGTTGATAAAGAGGTCCTGTAATGGTGATGATAAGGGGCTAGCCCTGTTGAACCAGGAGGTCTCCTCCAGCTCTGCCTTCCTGTAGGATTACTCTGAGTGGAAGGGACTTGAGGATGTCTGTGGTCCAACCTCTCCTGCTCAGAGGGAATGTTCTGACTGAGAGCTGGATCCAAACACTGACTTAGCATGACATTTGTCAAAAAAATAGCTGAAGAAGATTTTACAAAGAAATAAATGCTAGGCCATTAAGCAGAGATCTTTTTTTTCCAAGCAAATTCTGGTTCCTAGTGGCAGTCTAACTTTGAGGGGCTGTTGAAGCTTTTTTCTTTGGATTTCTGACACCAGAAACCTGTCAGTTGTTTGCCTGTTACACCCCAAGCTCCTCAGAGATGATACTGTCATTATGTTTTGCACTAATTAAACATTTAGAAATAATTTCATAAATGCAATGCATTGGATCACCAGTCATAGACTCCAAGGTAAAATAGGTTGAATGTGAAAATTATATCAATTATAAGCTTAGTGACTTTTGACATTTATATTTATAGAAGTGTTTACATCAGTATCCTGTTGTGGGTTTTTTTTTTTAAGTCTGCTTCCATCCCACCATGTCTTTTTCATTTGATTATTTATGCATTTGCTGCAGGAATATTTTGTTAAATATTGAAAAGTTTGTGATTTAAACATGATTGTGATTTGAGTTGTAAATTTTTCTTACGGACCTAAAGGCTTAAATTTAACATAAGGCTGGTTTTATTTATTTTTATTGTTCCAATTTTGTAACAAAACCAAGCAAGGATATACTTAGTTTATTAACAATAAATGAGGAAATAGTGCAGCTATACTGTCAAGGAAATGAAAGAGCATAGAAAATACAGTCAGGACTAATTAATTAATTTTTTTACTCTGCATTGTCCTACTTTTTATTCTGTAGCCTTCTTTAAGGCATAGAAAACATTTTTGATAGACAAAGAATAATTATCATGATTGCTTTCAATTAAAAAAACCATACATTTCTAGAATGCCAAATAAAATTAAATTATATTGTTTAAAAACAAAATGGGGGGGGGAGGTCTGAGGCAGTGAACTGTCTTTGTAATCTGTGAATATATGACTATTGTGTCAGAAAGTATGTTCTTGCTTCTTTATTGTTAGAGTTTAGGTGCTAAAAGCAGTTCTACAGTGGCATAAAGAAGGGCACACTAATGGAGCCTGGAGACCACCTGGCTTTTCTGCCTGAGGATGCTGCTGGTCCAGCATAGCTGTGCTTCAGCTTCTCTTCACAAGAATTCAGCAGAGAAACCTAAACCTGGTGGGGAGTCCTGAGGGAGAATAACATCCTCCTTCCCTTCTCTTCTTTGGGAAGAACCCTCCTGTGGCCAAAGAGTTTCTCCTGATGCAGGAGGAGATGCCACCTCTAGCAGCCAGGGAGTGCCTGACCTCTAGGGCTTAGCTGGGGCAAAGCAGATGTGAATTTTACTACAAAGAAAAGAAGAAAAAACAGATTTACATTTTGCTTGTTTTGATTCCACTACTTAAACCTAATCTTGGGTAGCTTTTTTATTTTCTTGAAAGCTGCTTTGTACTGACTAGCCCTTGGTATTTGTAAAATTCTTTGTCTTCTCTGCATATTCCCTGCTGGCCTACTCAGAAGCTAGTTAAATTATGAGGATTATTCTGAGCTGCACTGGATAATAAAATGGTCTATTGATTAGCAGACTTCTAATTACTTGTCTCTTAGCATGAAAAGAGAAATAAGAAGATTTGATAGCAAACAAAGCAGAAAACAAATAGGGTGTTTCCAACATGTAGGGGTATACATGCTTGTGTGTGGCCTTGTATGTGACTGTTGTAATTTTCAGCTTATCATCATGAGCTTATTTGACTGCTTACAGAACTGTGACCTGCACAAGCAGACTGTTTGACAGATAATCAGCCAAAAAATACAGCTCCTTAATTTTTTTCTGCAATACGCTGTGTGCGCACTGGAAGAATAACATCATGATGGGCAATATGTTTTTGATTTTTCATGTCTTGTTGTAATGAAATGAAAGTTATGGCTAATTTGTTTTTTAACTAGGTACGTACCGACAGAAATGAATATAAATGGTGTGTCAGAGTTTTAGCTTGAAAAACTGTGAACATCAGTAGGTACTGAAACCTTTCCACTTGCATCACATGCCTCCATACTGGTTCAATGTGTCAAATTACCTCTAGTCTTCCTTAAAAATGATGTATAGTATGTATTCCACCTTCAAACCAGTTTCTCTAACCGCTCTTGTCTTAAAGAAGTGTGTGAATTTTTTAAGGATGCAGATATACAAACCTACAAGTCTTGCCCAGAAGGACAAGAGCACTAACATCCTCTTCTCCTTTCTTAGTGCTGAATGGCAAGGTGATGGCAACACTGTCCGTGAGAGGACTTCTCGCTTGTGCTTGTAGCTGACTGTGCTTTGCAAGGAGGTATGAAAGCACAGAGGCTAGACTTTGGGATGTTGTGAAAAAAAAGGACTGAAATCCTGGCAGAATTGTTGTTGATTTCAGAAGGACCAGGGTGTCTCACCAGCCCTTTAATGCCTCCTTCATGATTCACGAAAGTCTTTCCGCGAATTTCTGTGGGCTTTGCATGCCTGTCTTTTTTTTCCTACTCTCTTTCTTTAAATGCTATGAACTTCAAAGAAAGAAAAAAAAAACAACAAAACCCAAAACAATACCCCCAAAAATGACAAAAATAGCTGAGCTAAATAAGTAATTTAATTAAAGTGTGAAAATCATGTAATTCTCATTAAGCATTCAAATTTGGGGTTTTGTTGGGGATTTTTTTTGGTTTTATTTTGTTAGAGCTGTCCAAGTGTCAAGAACTCAGTTTCCCATTTTATTATGTCTTTTTAGAGAGTATGAGTTTCTCCTTCAGAAATTAAGCAGTTCCCATTGCTTCTAATTTTGCCTGTGGATTGATTTGACTGTGGTGTAGTTTGTGTAGCTCTTCTAGTTTTCCTGTTTTCCTTCATGGTAAAAACCCTTTCCTTTTACACCTTGTTGCTAGCAAAGTGGCAGAGGAACAGCCCTGCGCTTTGTAGATGCAAGCAGTCTTGTCAGTCCATCAGTCTCCTCTTCTCCCATCACCCAAAGGTTGATGTCAGAGCAAGATATTCTCCACTAAATGTGAATTCCCTCATTAGTTTTGCGGTCTTCCTCTAGGCTTGTAATTAGAGCCCTCCTGATAACCAGTACACAAGTGCACCCATTAATTAGCTCTTCATCTGAAGGTTTCTCTTGGTGTTTCCATCCTTGTCAGATTACAGGAGGCTCCGGTACCTTAAGCTGCTGCTTGATCCATTAGCCACATCGATCATCCTTTCCATAAAAACCCAACCTACAGGCTCAAGGAAGACCTTAGCATAGCAATGGTCACAGGCAAGCCACCCTATTTTCACACAGGGAAGTGCTGTGCTGGGTGAACAGCCAACATTACATTGTGTGTACTTTTGTGGGCGTCTGTGTAGTTATACAACAGCTGCTTTATTTTTCCGCAGAGCATAGAAAAGAGACATGGCCCATGCTCTGCTGTTTACCTGACAGAAAAGTCAAAACAGGTTTCTGATTAAAGAGGCAGCAATAGACACCCAGTCTCTGTGGGCTTCTCTGCATTAGGGGATAATGGAAGCATTTACAAACAGCCAAAGAAATTATTTATTAGGATATGAAACCTTTAATTTAGAAGAAAGGTTTCACATTCTCTTTTTTTATTTTCTTTTTTTCCCCTTATACTCCTACTCTGCAAAATGTAGCAAGGCCAAAAATTAATGCATTTACACATCTCTTTCTAAGCTATGTGGGTGTCTATGAAAAGGTATGATTTTGAAGTAGAACAAATAATATACTCATAGCAATCTTTGAACCAACAAGTTTTTGAAAACCTGAAGATCCAGATTAATCAAACCCAGTATATTACATTCTCTGCTCTGTTAGTTTTAGATTTAATCTGTCTTATAAATGTTGAAATTGAAACAAGAATTCCCCAGAAACTAAACATAGCTCTGATGAAGCAGGACAAAGACACCTGGGGAAAATACACTGGAATCTGAAACTTCACCTTTCTTTCTGCTCCCCTACTGTACTTAGTACAACAAGTCTGTGTCTTATGGCATATATCATCCTATATACATTTCGATGTAGGCAGTTGCCCCTGTTATCCATATAGGGCACAGGATTACAAAGGGTTAAGGTCTTTCCTGACCCTGCCAAAGATGATGAGAGAATCAGTTTGATTATAGTAATTTGTGAAATACACAATGATATCGAAACATTTATGTATCAACTCTTGATAAAGGTATGGAATGGTATAAATAGCTTTATTGTTTACAGAATATCCTTCTCTACTGTTGCTCCCAGTTTATCTGTACTCACAGATGTGCATTATGTACCCAGGAGGAAAGAACACAAAGACTTTTTTTTTTTTCTCTTTATTTGGTTTGCTCTGGCTTGGGGGAAGAAAATGTGATCTCTGACATGCTGAAAAACACAGAGCGAGAGGCAGATGTGGGTCTCTCTCTTTTGATTCCTCCCTCCCCCCCAGCTTCTGTTTTCACCCCATTACGACTTCTTGTGCATTTTCTGGAAAAGGCACCTTGTTGGTGTGCTGCAGCAGGCACTGGAGCTCTTAGTCCCCTTGCATTTGGATCCTGTTGCTGTTTTCAGGAGAAAACCTTTATGCAATTTAGAAGTTTGCTTCTGCATCAGTCGTGCTGAGCTCAGCCTTGTTCCCCAAGCTCATCCAAATTCCAGGGGCTCATCTACCCTGCCGAGCCTATGGTGATAATTCTGTTCCATAATAAAACGAGGGTCTGAACTGACATCCACTGAAATGAGAATAGCACCTGTAAAATTGCTGGGTATAGGTTTAAAATAACAAATCAAAGTGATTTGGTCTATCATTGTTCTTCACTCCCTTTGCTCTCCTATGAAAGAAGTAGGTGGGCCCATGAGAATCCCCTCTGGGGATTTAGGACTAGTTTATTTAGAACTATGTGAACTGTATTGGAGGGGCAGTTGGTTCAGAAATCAAGGCAGATATGTCTTAACAAATCTTTTAGACAGTGGACAGTCAGATATAATTTAAAGCAGCCTTAAGACTTCCTAGATTAAAACAGGGGGCAAAACCCTGTCTCCTAGCAAGCACAGGAGAGCAAAAGTGAAGACCTTCTGCATGTCACATCCAGTATCTTTGTGTAGTTGTAGGGGTGAAATGGATCCCTGTGAATAATTAGACATTGTCATTCTGGATTATTTTTAATTAGCAAAGCGTGGGCGTGATGCCTCCAAAATTTAAAAATGCTGTTCTGAGTTTGTCTCATCTGATTTTTGGGTTTGTTTTTTTTCCCCCACTGAAGGGTATCGTACACTGTTTCTTTGTAGCTGCTTTTGTACAGAGGATTAGTCACAGAGTAAAATATCTTCCTCTTTCTTCTACTGGTCTTTGGCTTTAAACATGTTTCCATTGATATTTAGTTTTGTCATTTCAAAAACGCTAAGATTTGCAGCTGTTTACTTTTAATCATCCTTGGAAAGATTTCAATACAAGGAGCTGACTTCTTCCCCCTTCTTAAATCTGTATCTGTGTATCTTTCCATGTAATTTGTCTCCTCCACCCTAGAAAAAGCATTGAGTAGGTATGACTAAACCAGATAGGTGTGAGCAATCAAGTAGTGTTAATATTTGCAAGAGTAAGAAATGTAATTTATGGAGACAATTGAGACAAAATAAATGTGCCCTATATAATTAGCATAATAGCTGCATGTCATCAAGTTTTCCCTGTGTATTATTATGACTGTCTTGATTAACCAGGTCTAGAAGAATTTGGAAAGACGAGATAAAAGGTAGGGAATGATAAGTGGGAGGTAATAGGAAGCAGAGAATGAAAATACACGTGTGCCTGGCAAAAAGAGTATGTTTCATCTGGGTTTTTGGCAGTACAGACTTTGGGACTAAAGTCTTGATAGCAGCTGTTAGTTCCAAACAGGTAGGATTGATCTAAATTATGGTTTCCTGAGAGGGTAATTTTTCCTGGCGACAGTTTTTCAGCTCCCATTTGCTTAAAGAAGGAGGAGGATCTTGACCTTTCAAGCAGTGGGAGGCAGTTCTTTTAAAGATTTTCATCACTGTCGAGCTTGTTTTCCTACAATCCATGGGAACCGAGGTATCTCTAAGTCAGTCTGATGGGCACAGTTTGGCTGACAGAGTGATGGGACAGTTCAGATCTCCGGAAAGGAGATTACAGACTTCCTGCCAGAAGGGGGTAATTTCGTCACAGGTGCAGAGCACACTGTTACAGAGATGACAGAAAGTGTTCACACTGACATTTATTTCCCAGAATTTGGTCGTTTAGCAGAGTGGAGTCTTGCTGAAGCCTCCAAGGGGAAAGCAAAGAAGTTGTCACGTTGATGGACATCCCAAAATTTTGTCCCATTTCTCCTGAGAAAAGAGTAAGGCTACCTCCTTAATAACAGCTTTGTCTGGATAGGAATGAATTTGCATATGAGTAGTTATGCAATTAAAACTCAGTGTGGCCTGCAAATCAACATACACCTCAAAGTTGTTGAATACATTTCCCAAGGGCAATATTGAAGAGTTTGCAGGTGACTGGATGTCATTGGAGGCCCACCTGAGCATAACAGAGATGTGACTCTCAAGATGAAATGCCAGTTTATTCCCCAAGGGTGTGTAGAAGTTTAGATTTAAAAAATCACACAACTTTCACGTTCATTAAGAGCATCAGAAGTGGTGGGTAATGTATTTCAGCCTGTGAAGTGGCTATCTAGGATTGTAGCTGTGTGTGCATATGGACACATGTACATGCACTTACAGATCAATTGCAAACTATCAAGTGCTTTTGGGTATTCATCACACAAGTGTAAGAAGTTAAGATTTCCACCTCTGAATTGTAGGTGCAAATTTTTTTGATAGAATGGCATCTGAAAAGAATAAAGGGGGGGGACACACTTATTTCCTCTCGGGTAGATCTTTTTCCTAGATAAATTACAATTATTTTAACTGCCTGTTCTGTTCAGTAGAGAGGATTTTAATGATGATATGTCTGTACAGTTCTAGTTAATGAAATATGTAACATATTTAGCTTTAAATCAAACCTCAAGCCTTCTGTTCTCGGTAGTGCATGCTGGATTTTATGTCATTTTTTTTGTATAGGTTTTTCAAGCATAACACTGTTTCCGCAGTTTAGTAACTATATAGATTTGTCTTTGTGATATTTACCACAATGTCCCTTGCTATGAAATATATGCTACACTACTCATTTCCCTCACTTCATCCACAAGTAGGTTTTTAAGTGCTATTTTTTTATACATTTAGCAAAATATATACATTCAGCAAAATTCTCATGTACCGCCTTAGAGTGTGTACTCAAGCAAAATCAGGTTCATCTTTTTTTTTTGTATTTAATGTTTGAGGGGTTTTTTTGTACATTTGGCCTTGATTCAACAAAGCACTCAGGAATTTACTTCAGTGTAAACTCGTGAGTATTTAAGTGTAAAGTCAGCTGCATTTCTAACTGCTTTGCCCTGCTAAGCCCATAACACCTCTAGTGTCTTTGCACCCTTTGAGTAAAATCTATCTAAACCACATTGTCTATTGTTATTGTATCTCCATATCACACCATAGCATGTCACAGGTGATCCACATGCAGCTGCATCTCCGTGAAAAGCAAAAAAATAACCACCCTGAACTCGGTCAGATGGATTCCAACAGAAGGAATTTCCTTACCACCTGTTTCATGCAGGGCACCCAGAATCTGTTCACTACACCTTTGTGACATAGCATGGCTCATAGCAAGCTGTGCTCTTGCAGCATTTCTCCTGGCACTTCAAGGCAAGGCTTTCCAAATAGCATCCCATCCTCACAGACATCTGCTCTGAATTTGAGAGGAGTCAGGATCTGCCATCCCTTCTTTATATCGTTGCCATTACTGCTACGTTAGGCCGCTGAAGAACGGCACATGGGACATATAACAGTCCATTACTGTTAATAATGTTATTGTAGAATCACACTACTGAAACATACCACCTCAAGCAAAATATGATAGAAAATTTAGTTCTGTCTTTCAGGAAGGCACGTGCTGGGGCTAATGAAAGTTTGACTTAGTGAATGTAAAAGGACCCCATTGTTTGAACTGCTGGAAACAGTCTTTAGTATTCTCATTTAGATAATTTTCTTAATGAATATGAGTGGTTTTCTTATTTGTTTTTTTCTCCCAGATGAACTCCTTGCATTGAGGACACAGCCCCAACAGGTGTTTTGTCAGACAACCCAGGGAAACCAATGCCAGAAACCGCCAGAAGGGCAGTCAGGGCGCAGTTGCAAACCATCAGCATAGCCCTTGCTGTCCTCTGTCTCTGTCCCTGAGAAGGGATGGGCAAAAAAGGCTGGAAGGTTTGACGATTGGCACCCCTGCAGCAAAACACTGGACAAATAAACACGTAATTATGGCCTGATGGTGTCCTCTGCCATCTTCATAATGGAGAAAAGTGCAGAGTCAAGATCTTGCGATTTCTAGGGTGGGTGCTCCTCGGAGGGCCAAGAGCTGCTCTAAGTGGAAATGCTGAGAGATTTTCAACTGCGGGAGCTATCAAAATATAACTTCCAGCTCCAGAGGACCTTTTAAGTTTTCTGGCCCTTGCTAGAGGAAAGGAAATTAGAGAACAATGTGTAGAACAAATGACTAGTGCTTTCTGCATCATCCACTTCACATTGTCTTGAAGGTTGCCAGTCTCAGGGTGAAGAATCAGGTTCTGCCACAAGGCAGGTGTAAGAAACTAGGGGCAATGACTTTTCTCCAATTAGCGCCACACAGCACAGGCATTTAACAAACAGTAACACTATTTCCAAAAAGCTATGTGGTGTTTCATCGGGCATTAACTACCTTAGCTGCAACTGAATTGCAGACAAATCAATGTATGTAAACAGTGCCCAGTAAGCAGCCCTGCTGCTCTCTAGCTGGGTTGTTATTCTTCATTTCATTGGGAAAGCAAAATTGCAGCCACCTATTATACGTCCTTATAATTCAATCATTGAATATTAAAGATCTAGGCAGTACTATGCAAGTCTACCAGACACCCTGAGCCACACACCTCAGGGTTGAACCTGGCTCTTTATTTAGAGGAGGGAAACCTTTTTCATACAGAGAAGATCTTATCAATCAATTTCATTTTATTTTCCATGGTCATAGAATCATTCAGGTTGGAAAAGGCCCTTGGGATCATCAAGCCCAACCATTAACCCTACTCTCAACACCACATCTAAATGACCCTTAAACACATCCAGGGATGGTGACTCAACCACCTCACTGGGCAGCTTATTCCAGTGTCTGACTACTGTTTCTGTGAAAAATGTTTCCCTGATGTCCAGTCTAAACCTATCCTGTTGCAGCTTGAATCCATTCCCTCTTGTTCTATCGCTAATTACCTAGGAGAAGAGACCAGCACCATGATGAAGCACATCAAGATATAGCATTAGCTTTGTTTTACTGCCACATGATTTCACCGTTAGCAGTAACGTATGTGCAGATGTGTGGCTTATCAAATGATGTTGCGAATTCAAAATGCCTTTGGAAACACACAGTACATGCTGCCACGGAAATGGATGTGTGAGGGTAAGGCATGTCTGGGCAACCTTATCGGCTCTGAGCTCCTGTTTGAGGAATTGCAAAGTTAATTTCACCCAACTTTTTCATATATATCACTTGTCTTTTTCCTTAGCATAGACATCCACTGTATTTTTCTATGTAGATTGGTAATAATTATATTAGATAATAATATAGATATAATTATATCAGATGCATTATTCTACTCTCATATTATTCAAAGTAGTTTTCAGGGCTTCTGGAAAAGCCCCACAGGAGATTAAGGTGAGTGCTTGCTAATTTTTAACACTTGCAAATGTTGAGATTCTCTTAAACTGTTAAGAGGAAAAATTAAAAAGAGAAAAATTCTCATTGGGACAAATCAAAATACATTTTTATTGTTTTAAAGGGTCTCTGTTGACTAGATATTATTTGAGATTTTTGGGTGTTTGTTGACTATCTTGGCCAAACTTTTTTCACAGGTTGCTTGCTTTGTTGAGGTTGCTCCCATCATGTTTCTCACCTTGCAGTACTGGAGAATTGATCTGATTCTTGATGGTGATTAACAACCACAGGCAGGCATTAGACAGGGGGGTTTCCATATGGCAGATCTGATGTGCCAGGCCTTGCCACTTCCCCTGCGCCAGGCCACCGCTGCAGCCATGTTCATGTGTCACATATGAGGTGTCTGTGTGGGGTGCAGCAGGGTGACGGGGATGATTCCAAAATGAAGAATGCTTAAATTTTGTGGGGTTTGGTGGGCATGTTTGGGTGTCTCTGGCTTATTACTAGTGGCCTTCCAGTACTTAACGGGGACCTATGGGAAAGATAGGGAGAAGTTCTTTATCTGCAAGGCTAACAGTTTTAAACTGAGTAAGGGCAGATTTAGGTTAGATATTAGGAGGAAATATTTTACTGTGGTGGTGGTGAGACACTGGAACAGGTTGCCCAGAGAGGTTGTAGCTGCCCCATCCCTGAACTGTTCAAGGGCAGGATGGTTGGGGATCTGAGCAACCTGGTCTAGTGGGAGGTGTCTCTGCCCATGGCAGGAAGGTTGGAACTATATGATCTTTAAGACCCCTTCCAGCCCAAACCATTCTACGACTCTATTCGGACTTGAGCTTTTAAAACGTTAGCTTAAGCTAACGGTGTGTGACGGATTGATGTAACACCCCCGCCTATCCCGGAGCCACCCTGTTGAAATGACGACCGACAAAACCGCCCCCCCACCCCCCGCGCCGCCACCACACCCCCCCGCCCATTCCCCCCCCCCCCCACCCCCCCCCCCCCCCCCGGGGCCGGGGGGATTGCGCACCCCCCCCCTCCCCCCCCCCTCCCCCCC
>WTSP01011046.1:7635-52645 GCA_025331215.1 Actenoides lindsayi
CCAGCACTGCAGGGGGGTCTCTCTGCCCAGAGCAGATCCCTGGGAGCAGAGGGGCAGGATCCCCCCCTCCCCTGCTGGCTGCTTTGTTGTTTGTTTGTTTTCAAATACGAGTGGACTGCCTGAAGAGAACTCTCTTGATTTGCCCGAGATCACAAAAGTGCAAGAATTGGCAGCACTGACAGAAACTACGTTTCCCAACTCCTAGTGAAAACGCACTAAAATGCAATCTGCATTCGTGAGCATTTTTGTGGGACTTCTGCGAGTGCAGCAGATGGTGTGTGTCTGGTGCACGTTGTGCCATCCCAGAACTCTCTGAAACTCCTTGTTGAAGTGGGATTCAGTTGAATGCTTGGGCTAAAAGGGTAACCACGGCAGCCGAGGCCCCTCTGCTTGCATGGTTCATTTCAAAACTTAGTGGGTCACCGTTTCCAACCTATATTTTCCTCATATTCAGCTGGTAGCTGCTGATTGCCATTGCCAATACGAGCAAAACCTCTGCCAGTTTCAATGGGAGACGTTCACAGTTCATATCTGTCGGGTGACCTGTTCATCCCTAAGGAAGCTGCCACCATTGCAAGGAAAGGACACAAGTAACTGCAAGTTGCTCCTTAAGGAGAATCCTCCATTTCAACAGGGGTAAACAGGAACAAAGTGGTCTTATTTTAGAGCTGGTCAGCCCACGTGTCGATTCAATCAGGACCCAGCTCATGCACAGAGGCAACCTTGGGCTGCCCAGCCCTTGGGACGCAGTCACCCAAAGGCTGCGTACCCAAAATACGGCGGGCTCCGTGGGCACGCACCTCGCTGTAAACAGGACGAGCACTGGAAGGGTCTTTGAAGACAGAACAGCACGGGGGCAAAATTGTCAAGGAGCACATTAAGAGCAAGAACCACTTTTCCTGCGGCACCAGTGTCCCCTCAAGAAGCTGAATTACCGCAGAGCCCGGAGAGGAGGCAAAAAGCCTGCAGCGATTTAAGGTTCCAGCGCGAGGGCTGCCGATGGGCAGGAGCTGGACGCGGCCGGAGCATGTAACGTGCGCTCAGGGTCACGTATGTCGGCTCTCCCGAGGGCTGCGGATTCCGTTATAAGGTCACACGTCTCACTTGTTTTGGCTCCATCCTTTTAGCACGGAGGATGATAAGTGCTGCAGGCTGCCGTGTGCTGCGCTGGGGTATTAATAGCATCGGGATCTGGCCGAACGCCGCAGAGAAGTGACCGGCTTATTTCTTTAAATATATATATATATGTGTATGTGTGCATTACATAGTGTCGTTCTTACGTGGGGCGTATTAACACACCAGGAGACTCAGGAGAGGAACTGAAACAATAAACTCGATGTTTATTAAGATGAAATACTGTATTTTGGCCCTCTCATTAAGGACTGGGTCATTTTATTATCGTATCTGAGATGAAGAGTTTGTCACATGCTGATAGATAAACGTTCCCGCTGCCAAGACAGTTACTGATGTGTGATAGCCGTGTGTGTTTTGTTCCAGCTTCTAAGCTATTTGGCCATCCCCATCAGTCGACATCGAGTTCCTACTCCCATTAGTGTTAAAAGAGTGTTTACCTTTGAACTTTGTGGGAAAAAGAACTGGCCCCTTGGGTAATCGTGTGAAATAATAGACTTCAGTAACATTGACTTTGCTCCTCCGATCAGCCCTGGGAGTTGATTTGAACCAAATTACTGAGGTAATTGCAGCACGGTTTACTTACAGTTTTACTTCTTTAATTATCATGCAAGTCTCTAACGTCAGGATATGGATGAGGAAAAAGAGAAAAAGGTATTAGTGGTTTCCTACAAGCAGTGTTCAGATAGTGCAGAGATTATAACAACCACACAGCCCCTCCAAAATATAGCGTGTGCTCAGCTTTTGTGAATTCCAGGAGTTACAAGAGCAAACAAAGCAGATGCTCATTTTATATCAGGGCAAAGAGATGTTTCCACTTCGTACTGCCGAGGCCTGAGGTTCTGAAAAGAAACTGAGAGTGCAGCCTTGCTTTTCTCCCAAAGCAGTTACCTGATAATCCGTCTTCATCTCTTCATTTTTGCCTCTCATTTTCTCTTGTGCATTTCTAGTTTGTTTTCTGAAGTGTCCTTCCTTCAGTTATGTTCATTGCCTGCTTTTATGTCACTTGGCACAACGCAAGGTGATAAATGACAGACTCTTCATTAGTGAGAACAACCTCCAGTGGCTTTACTCTCGCGGTACGTTTACGAGATGCCTTTTTCTTGTCCTTTCACTCACGAGACCTGGAATGTGTTTGATGGGAAAGGGGAGCTGGCGTCACCAGTTAAAAAGTCACAGACACAAAGTTGAGAAGGAAAAGCAGTTTAAAATCTGCATGTGAAAGAGGGACCCAATTTGGGTTTGTAGTTCTTCCCTTTTTAGGAGTCATTCAGGATTATGCCCCGTCGTTGTTTGGAATTCTACTGTAGTGACTTTTCTTGATGTTTTCCCCACTGTGACGTCTGATCCCATCGTCGAGATTAATGGTTGTAGCCTCACAGCAGCTCAGCGAGATTTATAGACCTCGTTTCACAGTTTGAGAAACTGAAGCTCAAAAAGGCCAAGCCGTTGGTTCCGGTTACAAAAGAAGAATGCAGGAAAACTGTGAGTTAAATTTGAACGCCCGTGTCTCGCATCAGCACTTTCACCCTAAAGCTCTTGTTCTGTTGTGATGCAAAGAATCCTATAAATGACTCATGCATGTGTGCTTCTTTTTTATATAACCGTTTAGAAAAGGGCCACCTTGTGAATAGGAATAACCCAACATGATTTCAAGGAGGAAACATCCAGAAAGATGTATTATTATTCGGATAAGATGAAAAACTTGACGTATTTTAAGTCATCAGTGAAGGCTGATGGCCACAATAACTGGCTAACTGGTGGTATTGCCGTGGTATCTGTCTGCATTTCCTAGCTGCCTCTGAAAAATTCGATGTTGGGACTGGGAAGCTGTGTGTTTGGTGAAACATTGGTTTTCAATGAAGATTATATTGATTGACACTTTGTGACATCTTTCCTTGCAGCTGTAGCCCTCCCATGACTTCCCTTCACCCTTCTCCACCTACAGACTCAATTCATCTTCAGCCACCACCTAGCTCTCGATGAATTCGACTTTGCCAGCCCTGACTCCTCCTGACCTTAGGACTTGCTTAGCTGATTATTATTCACAACCATCCTGGCCAATCTCCTTTTGCATTCCCAGGCACACCTCCAGCTTCACTGCCTGAAAACCCTTCCGTTATTACCAGACCTCTCAACGCTGCTCACTGCTGAATGCTCTCTGCATGCTCTCAAGCTCCTTGCCTCCTCCCTCCCTTACTCAGAGTTTAGGTTGGAGTTTTGGCATGTTTTTATTGACTCGCATGCTCTTTGTGTTGTTAAACACTCAGCATACAGCAGTGATTGACTTTCTGTCCTGAGCTACGCTGTTCCCAAGCTACTGCCAATGCATCACTCATCCTTTTCTCAGGACATGACAGAAAGTGAGACATTTGGAGGGACAAAGAAACCCCATTTAATGATAAAAGATGAGACAGCTTGTATTATTCTTTCAATTTTGGGACAAATTCCTTTCTGGCTCAGTACATGTACTGCAAATCGATTTCCCTGAAGTTACATAAGGCATAAACCCAGGCCTTTGTCACCAAAAGCAGTACAGCTGTTTCCAGGGCCATGAGTCATGTGTATGACTTCTCTTTTTAACTTCCCACTGGCTTTTTAAAAATATCCTTTAAATCAGTTTTGCTTTTCAGCACCAAAGAGGAACAGCAGTAAGTTCTCCCAAGAACTGGAGATTTGGGCAAAATGTTAATTTTCATATACTATGAAGGTGCGAAGATGTTTTCACATCTGGCATTGACACAATGTTATAACACACGGAAGAAGCAATGTGTCCAGAGAGATTGTGGAATCTCCTTCTCTGGAGGCTTACAAAACCCTCCTGGACAATGAGATCCTGGGCACTCTGCCCTGGATGACCCTGCTGGAACAGGGGAGTAGGACAAGATCTCTCCAGAGGCTGTTCCAACCCCCACCATGCTGGGATGCTGGGATTACATACATCCAAAATTCAGATTGGAACGACACAAAGTTTCTCATTTAAGCAATAGTAAAATACAGCTGCTGGAGCTGTTTTAGGTAACCAGGTGGTCTGGACCTTCTCTGACCAAGGTAGACATCAGTGTGGTTAAAATGTTGGTTCCTAAAACACCTTGTAGAAGCAAATCAATGTTCGCAGCAGTGGGAAAAATGGAGAGGTCTGGGATATACTCCCACTTTTGTGGCAATGTGTTCATATAGAGCTAATTGAGTACTGGAGTCTGTGGAGGTGGGTAGACTGAAAAAATAATAAACACAGGTACAGGCTGAGACTGAAAATCTCCTTGGAGTATCTTGTGTAATACCGTCCAGGTTAGCAACACAACCCCTGGTGATTAGGACCAGCTCTTCCTTGTCCTGTTTCTGTAGTATTTCAAACAGAGGTGTAACAACCTGGTCTTCGTGTATTTGCTTCGGAACCGTGTTTTGGTTTGCTCCAACTCTTGTGCCAGGGATCTAACCCGACCCGGATGTACCTGCAAAGGGAACTCTTTGTGCTCTCCTGATGTGGTGTCATCTCGCTCCTCTCCTGGGTCCCCTGGATCACATAGAGGGGCTCATTTGAAGAAGACTGTGGCCACAGCCTTCAGTCGATGCCCAAAACTTCTCCAGTGGTACAAAGAAGCTGTGATCCACTAGTCCCCTTAGGCTCTCATTTCTCTACAAATAGCATGGAAAGGCAGCGTGGCAGAAGCTTGTTTTTAAAACGACCTTGTTCCTTGCCCGACATTGGGGCCACACTTGAAAATGTTCAGCTCCCTGTCATGTCATACTAGTGACTGCTGTGCTTTGCCACAAAGATGCAGATGGTAGCGGAAGAAAGAAAGAGCCCAGTGATCTGAAAACGGGATTATTTAAGCGCGGGTCCAAGAAGGAGGAATTTCCAACACCTCTCCTCAATCTAACTCCCTCTTAGGGGTTTAAAAACCCACTGCAGGACTTTGACTGGCTTCCCAGGTGCTGCTCCAGCACACGGACACTCAGCTTGTCTCCCCAGAGCAATACTGGGAATTAGATTGAAGTGTATAAAGCACTCTGAAGATTAAAAGCACACCAGTCCTAGGTACTACGTGGGAGCCATGGCTTTCCAGCCGTTTACCTTGGATTTGCTGAAGTCACATCCCTTTAATTAGTCACATCCCATCTAAAATTATATTATATCCATGTATCAGATTATAAATATATGAAATCTATATATTTGCACTCATCTCCTCTAAGGCTTTTGGTCTGGCTTAAGAGCTGAGAAGACAGAGCGCATCCTCCCGACTGTTGCGTCCGAGGCCGAGTGTAAAAATTCAGCGGAGGATTAATGAAGGCAATCTCCAAAGGATTTCCCAGCTACACGCATCTCACCCACCTGCATCAGTCTCAACAAAGGAGTCACTTTCAGTAACAACAATGACAGTGAAAGAAAGGCTGAGATATTACTTGACAGCTGTATGGTTGTATGTATTACGAACCTCTCTGGCTTGTTTCAAAGCGTTTCGCTGTTATGTTTGAAGTCTGGCAAGAAACTCAAAACAAAAAAATAAAATTAAAAGAATCCCAAACCTGTGATGAAAAAATTTGTGATGAATCTTTCTAAGGCAAAAATCGGTGGACCCGCTTTATACCACTGCCACCACCATTTAGGTGGAATTAATGATAATATACTAATTATTAATTAATCGATGAGGTCAGCTGCTAGGTTTTAAGTCCATTTGTACCGATGCACCCAGAAATACACACAAGAACACAAGTGTTTCTTTTTGTCTCTGTATATACATACACGTGTACAGAGCTGTGTGAGTTATACAGAGATATGTATTAGTGCACGGGTGGGAGGTGTGTATAATTTACCTTACTCAGGCATAGTAACCCTGTGAATAAGCCCATGTACAAGTCAGCGCAGAATCAGGCCCTAGCTTTGCCTTTTAAAAAGCAATGCTGCTGCTTAGCAACCATTTTCTGCCGGGGTGAAAGCAGAAACCTTGCAAATCATAAACAAATACGTAGGTCCCTGCAGAGGCCAAGTTAAATAAAGTAGTATCTTTTAGCCTAACTCTGTCTGCTGCCATATTTTTCATGGTAAAAATACGTCCATGGAGAATAAGAAAGAGTAGAGGACACAGGGCTTTAAAGTAGGGATTACAAAAAATAAATAAGTAGGAAATAAATATGAAGCAGAGGGAGTTTTCAGCCACTACGGAAAATAAAGAAAAACCCTCCAGAGGAAATAAACCCAAATTAATTCAGTACTTCAACCCCCAAATTTAAAGTGGGTATGAAATCTTCCTTTTTTCCTCCCTGAGTAATAATGACAAATCTGTGTCATTTCCTCTACAAAACTGCACGTGGAACGGAGAGGCCAAGGAGTTACTCAGGGTATCTTCATTTACAGCTGGTTTTCATCACGCCAGGCAGCCGTACAGCCCTGCAGTGTCATTGGCACCCCAGGCTGACGGGGTGAGCTCGGAGAGCCACAGCCAGCAGGCTGCAGAGCTGGGGCTGCTGCCTTTGCCGACGGACGTACCGCGTGCTCTGGGCTGAACTGCTAAAGGGCCAGCTCTCTGAGATCTTCTGTACCCCTACAAGTGCAGCTGGCACCCGGACGGTGCATTTCCGAAAGAAAAATCTAATGACAAGAAAATTAGGTGTCTAAGTCTCCGGGCAACTCGATGCTTAATCTATTAAGGTACTTTTGAAAATCCCATTAGGCAGCTAAATAACTTCGGAAAAAATCTGGTCCTCCGAGGCTGAGCGAAATCCTCTTGAAATGTGAGTCACTCCACTAGCTTCAGGAGGTTTTGAGTTAGGCTGGTGTATTGTACCCATTACGTTGTTGTGTTCTACTGGTTTCATGTCTCTGAACTGCAAATCACAACCCTGTAGCTGCTGCAAGGAAGAAGGATGCCTCACGTGTCAGCTCAGAGCAGGGCACCTAATCAGGTCACTCCTTGCTCTGCATTCGTTCGTACCATATAGAACATATAGTCATTGAGCACAAGTGGCTACGAGCAGCTGAGCCTCGTGGTTTGTGATCTGGAGAGCCTGGAGGGAACAGATCCTTTCCAGGGGTGATGCCTGCACATCCTGTCTGCCGCAGACTGTCACCCAGTGACACAAACAGCTGGTTTACCGCTTCCATTCGTCTCCCCACTCCATGTCATCCCTGGCTTGTAGGGAATCCCTGGTTCAGAGCACAGAATCACAGAATCACAGAATCACAGAATCACAGAACCACAGAATCACAGAATCACAGAATCAGAGGCTGGTTTGGGTTGGAAGGGACCTTTCAAGGTCATCTAGTCCAACCTCCCTGCTCTGAGCAGGGCCATCTGCAAATAGAGCAGATTGCTCCCCTGTGAACAGGTATTACCCGAGACATGATTTCTACTTCCTTTTCCGTGTCTGCTTTGTAAGGTGGAAGTTTTACAGTCTTGAGAAAAAAAAAAAAAAAGCTGCTCTGTACAAATCCTCCCCTCACATCTCCCTTCCCAGTCTGACTGTCAAGTAAATCCCTGCTCTCTGCATCTCTGTGTGCATCTCTCTACATTTTTTAGCTGCAAGAAACCTAATCATGGCCCAATACCTCTCTCAAGAAGCATAAATTCACCCCAAATGATGAACAAGACAGGAAAGGCCCACTGCTTTCTTAATCTCCTGACCTCTGGGGCAATGAGACCGAGCCCTCTGCCTTCTCAACATGTGGAAAATACAGAGGCCTGCTGGTGTTTTCCAAAGCACCTGAAGCTTTTTCCTTTCCTTCGAGGCTTAGATGCTCCCAAACACCAGGTATTGAGGATTTAGTGTTAAAGAAAACCAACTTTGGATGCTAGAATTGAGGCCTTACTTTGAGAAGCCAATCAACAGGGAGTGTATTAGTTTGAGATATAATTCCAATAACAAAACCAACAAAACCAAAGCTAAATGGTAATTTATTTTCCCTCAAATATTCCTCAGTGCTGCTTTCTCTTACAGTTTGATCACAAGTAACCTACAAACAATGAGCCTGGTGTCACGAGGTGCCCAGACACCTTAGTTCCTGTAGCAGGAGAAACCCAGTGGAGTGGGCCTTGCAGTGAGCGGTGAGCTGAAGGATGAGGTCAGAGAGAACCGAGTGCTCCAATTAGCTCCATGTCCTTTGACCCTACCCGTGTCCTTTGACCCTACCCGTGTTCTTTGACTCTACCCTGTCCTTTGACCCTACCCGTGTCCTTTGACCCTACCCGTGTTCTTTGACTCTACCTGTGTCCTTTGACCCTACCCGTGTTCTTTGACCCTACCCGTGTTCTTTGACTCTACCCGTTCCCTGGCAGGTTTCTTTGTCCGATTAGCTCTGCACGATCTTGCTCATGCAAACTGAGGGCAACCAGGTTGGTTCCTGTTGCTACAGCAAAAGAAGAAATCAGGAATTCTGCCTGGCAAACAGAAGGGAGCAACACTGGAAATTTTTGCCGAGAAGCTTTGGAAAATTGCTGAACCCCAGGAATCTCTGGAGCACGGTGACAAGTTTCCTGTAAAATGGAAAGGATTGGAAAACATTTGGAATTCTTAACATAACGATGATGCTTTTTAACTTACACTAAGAATAAAGTGACACATTCATATGCTGAAGACGTTTTTACTGTAGGATTTCCAGCCTTACGAGTCACGTTTTGGCCCTGGAGGCTGCTGTTGTACAAACCGATGCCGACACGCTAATCTTTGGAGAGCTTTGAGAGCAGGGAACTGCTGGAGGCCTGTCTCCGGAAAGCCGCCTGTGTACATAGCACTGTCCTAAACAAAGCTAAGTGCTACAAAAAATACAATCGTCTTTTCTGGTTATCTTCCTATTTTGAAGTCCCATTATCAAATGTGGGAAGAACCTTCAGGAATGTAGCAATGGGCGCTGTTATTTTTAAGTACGTGAAGTATCTCCACTAAATATTAGAGACAGATAGGTGCTATCTATTTTATTTAGGAGTGATAAAACACTGCCAAACTTTGTGATGGAGCTCCTGATGCCACGGCTTTTGAGAGATAAATGAAACCTCAAAAAAATACCTTTCAAAAAAGTACTCCAGGCTATTTCTGGTTCCAACAGATGTTGTAGTTAGCAGGGAACCTTCTCTCTCAGGCAGAGTCAGTCCTTCTCTAAGACACCCGATCCTTGGCATGTGAAAATGGAGTGAAACCGAGTGGGAAAGGCAAACGGTGTCAGTTGACTTTGGTCGCAGTTCCGTTCGTGTTTATCAAGGGAAATGACTCCCATGAAAGAGAACATAAAGTACAGGGCGCTTGGCAAATCACCATCAAAGTTGAATACATATGAAAATTTAATAGGACTTGTCGATTCTAACTGGTGTCTTTCCAGGCTGACTGCTGAGCAATGGACGGAGAAGTCACATGATGAGAAATAAAGTTTACAGCCCCGGTCCGTGGGAGTCGATTGAGGCCGGATAACAAATTTCAATCTGTCAGCCTTCCTGTCTATTATACTTTAATTGCAATTAATAGCTCTGCGTACACGAAGTCTCTCAGCAATTAGCTTATTCTGCCTGAGCTTGGAATCGGGACTGTAATTCAGCTGCAACTGTTGAGCCGGAAAAGGTCTGTAAATCCAAAAGCAAACCGAGAGTAAACAAACACACCTCCTTCGCTGCAAACAACGTGCTGGTAAAGCCTTCTGCAAATACGGTCTGGGAATGAACATAGAAATGAAACAAATCTGTTAAGCCCCAAGAATGTCCCAGCAGCAGGACCTTCACCTTCAGCGTGGCGATGGGTCAGGGGAAGTCATCCAGCAAAACTCAGCGAGAGCTGGCCTGCCTCACGTCAGGACCATTATTCAGTGTGAAAGCTAAACTTTATGGGAGCTGCTTCATCTGGCACCAGCTTACCCTTTCCAGGAGAGGTTTTGATGTTTAAATGCTCAGCTACATGCTGAGCTGCGGAAATAAAGCTGGGGAGGGACTTTTTACAAGGGCCTGTAGCGACAGGACGAGGGGTAATGGCTTCACACTGGAAGAGGGGAGATTTACATTAGAAATGAGCAGGAAATTCTTCACTCTGAGGGTGCTGAGACACTGGTCCGGGTTGCCCCGGGAATCTGTGGATGTTCCACCATTGGATGTGTTCAAGCCCAGGCTGGATGGGGCTCTGAGCAGCCTGCTCTAGTGGGAGGTGTCCCTGCCCATGGCAAGGGGGTTGGAACTGGATGATCTTTAAGGTCCCTTCCAACCCAAACCATTCCATGATTCTATGGCACTATTCTGCTTATTTTACCTTAATGTCTGAGTGAATCAGTGGGTCAATGAAGGCCAAAGCCCAACCATTCCAGCCTCTGACTGCGAAACGTGAATTTAATGCTAGGTCACGAGGAAGAACAAGATCTTCCTCACATCACAGGATCAATATGCTTCATTTGAACTTTACAAGGAGCTAATGAACCTTGCCTCATCTTCCCAGGAGGGAGGCGGGTATTATCAATCTCAGCTTATGAGTGCTGACATCTCAGAGTGAAATAACTTGGCCAGTTGAGCTGGATCCCTGTTTCAATCACTAGGTAACATCCTCAGCATAAAAAGATATTCGTTTTAAATAGGAACACTTCAAAATATGAAACCCGTCTCCAGATGAAAAATGAAGAATATTCTTTCATTGTTTAATGAGGGAATAAATACAATGATTCCCTTTGAAATGCAAAACTGGCTTTGATTGCAGCAGAGTATATAATAATAGTAACTTTTATAAATAAAACTCAGGTGTTCACTGCCCAAAAATGGGTACACAGCGATTGATGGGCTCAGTACAACACAGACAAAACGAAGTGTATAATAATAATAACAACGATAATAGTAACAATAATCCTACATGCAGTTTCCTCCAGAAGGGTACCATAACCCCCTACTCCAAATCTGGTTACCTCCATACACATGTCTTCTCATTTCTTTACAGTCCAGACATAACAAGAGCCAAGCTGGTTTTTGCTGGTGAGCTGATGTGGTTTGACACTGGTGTCTGTCCTCAAGGTGGTGAGGAGTTATTGCTGTACCGTTTCAAATGGGGAGTGGATATTCCAACGTGGCAATGGTGTTTATTGTACAACAGGGCACTCAAGTAGGGACTGCGGATGGCAGGTATTGCAAGCAGTGGTTTGGGGAAAGGCATTATTCACTTGTTTGCTTCGTTCCAATATTTACAGTCTTAAATGTCAGCACCGTGAGGTTCAAGCACCTCTCTCGTAATTTAGAGAACTTCACTTTTCTTAGGGTTTGCTCTTATTTCACAGCGATAACGGACACTGACACTTGTATAAACAGCAATTATCTCCTCCCCGTCACAAATCACTTTCGCTCAGCAAAACAGATGGAGCATTTGCAGAGAGGAGAACATGGTTTCAAATGTTTCGTGTTCGCTCTTACCTCATCCCTCTCTATCCTCTGACAGTTCGTTTGGGGTTTGGGACTTGAGTCACCTGGCAGCACGCTGCTGCTAAAGAGAGAAGGCAGATGCTGCAGGGGCAGCGGTGTCAGCCTGGCCACCCCTCTTCCCTGGAAGGGGGAAAGGCCACAGTGCAGCCGGGAAGCACCGATGGGGGCCCTGGCTCCACCACACGGAACATCCAGAGGCATAAAATCCACCCCCGGCCTTACCCAAGGCGGGGAATTCAGAGCAATTTGCCTTCGCTTCGGGTCTAGCTGAGACTGGGCTGCTGAGGCTTGGGCAGCAGCAAATCTGTCCTGGTCACTGCTGCTCACCACAACCTCCCAGCAACGCAGAGCTGGGAAACCCGGTGGGGAGCTTGAGTCCTTGGTTTGGTGCTCGCTTTCTCACCAGGGAAAAGTGGTGAATACACTGCTTTGGTGAGTGGCAGACAGACCTGAGAGCAATCACACTCCCCAGTACAAAACACTGCACACTGATAAGGCTCTGTGTAGTGCTGGGTAGTCAGGGGGAGACTGTAGCTGACTCCAGTGGGCTGTGGAACAGACCCTAAATACAAACCAGTGCATTATCTTAACTTGCCTTTTTAATTTAGACAAAGAATTTTATAAATACATATATATATTTACAGTTCAACACAGTGGATAGCTGCCCTGTGCTAAACAGGTATGTTTGGATTAGAGAAGCAGAATGTAATCAATGTTACTTACTGCTGGGAAACTTAAAAAGACTTGGGTTTTTTTTGTTATTCCTAATGTACTCACCAAACCCGTTGCAGCTATTTTTTCCTCATTTGCTGTCTTTACTAACAGTGCCTCATTTGCCTTTCTTCCAAAATTACTATTTCTAGTCCGTGCTTCATGTATAGACTTTTAAATGTCTTTTTAATTCCTCTGTTGAAAGGAACATGTGATTTTTTTCTCTCTGTAGTCCCGAGTTATAGGAACCATCCCTTCAAAGGACAGCCAGGCTTAATGTTTGATACAATTTTTCCCTTGCAAAAGCAGATCGATTAAGTAGAAGAAGCATATAAGCTGACTGTAAACTCAGCTACTTTCTTTTCTCTAACAGTGGCTACTTGTCTCTAAGCATGGTTTTGCAAAAATCCAGGCTAAGTTTGCTGCTCTGTCTTTTGTGAGTATGAAAGTATTTGAAGCTTTACTAGATTCTGCTTCAGCATTTCATCGGTGACAATTATTCACATTCTAAGGAGCAGCTTTGGTGGGGGGTGGATCTAGGTACGTGGTATTATCCTGTTAGAGGGTAATGCTGCAGAGTTTTAGACAGGGGGGAAAGAAACGGGTGCCACCTCGTTTCACACCCACCAAGTGGTGACAGCTTCAGTCTGGTGAGTGCTCTGTGGAGGTTATCAGGAAGGGTGTCAGAGCTAATTGCAGGTAGCCCAAAATGCCCAGTCACACACGGTCTTAGCGGCACAGAATAATTCACCTTGTTCAGCTGCTGTGCTACCTTCTGGCAGATCCAAGGGAGCAAAACCATGCCAGAAACTTCAGGAAGACTGTTTTCTCCAACGTACTGTATGCAGAGCATGGTAAGACCTCTCGACCTCTGCTGAGGTGGCCAAAGCTTTTCTCAGGGAACTCTTTATCCCTATATAAAGTACTGTTTGCAAAACCCAAAAGCTGTAGCGTGTGAATTCAATAAAAACCCAGCTCCATAGGGACTGAAACATGGATTCTCCAAGCAAAGTCCCCAAGTAAGGAGTAGAGCAGGTTTCTGACTGCAGAGAGAAAAAGGGTAGGAATCCCAGATGAGGTGTTCAATGCAAGCATAAAATAAAAATGATGAAAATGCTGAGCTAAATATATGTTCCTATGTTCATACATGCAGTAGTGTCTCATGCAAGACATTTTTATTTTGTGTCTAGATTTTAGCCCGAGGCTGTAACAGCTACTGGGGTTTTGCATCATTTGTCAGAATGGTACAATTCATCTGAAAGCATTTCTATCAGTTCTCTCTGCCAGCTTCACTGGTAATAGGTCTTTATCTCTCTCCTTTGCTCTAATAAGAGATTCCTGAATTTTTATTCTCCATTTAAACACTGAAAAAAATCCCCTGTTCTCATGTCTGATCATACAAGTGGAGTCCTACCCTCTTAGGGCTGGATCCAATTTTCATTAAGTCAGCACAATGTTTTTCATTTATTTCTATGGGAACTGGATCAGACTCTCATAGCACAAACTAAATTAGGTATCACCTGACAGTATATACATTATACATTTTCAGGAGACTGCATGCATTCGGGCAGTTTGAAAAGTGAAGCTGATACAAACCATATTCAGTAAATGGAGTAAGAACCTCTTACTTAAAACCCATTAAAATAATTGCGAAAACAACCTGGCTCCGAATTATATCGTGGACATTTCAGCAAGTTAGTGATACACCGTCAGATCTCCTATGACACGTGGAGGGGGAGAAAGGGAAGATAAAAAAAATTGTCAATGTTTCCAAGACTGCAGTTGTGCCTGTCTGGAAGAATTCTGCCTCCACGGCTCTCCAGGAAATATGGGCTAGCTTGTGAATCTACTAGTAATTAACTGGAGACACTTAAACCCCAGAAATCTCTGGTGTGAGATAAAGGTTTATTCAATTTAAAATAAAAAAACAAAAGAACTTGGTAGGCTTCACATCCCTCTTGGGTGATGACAATTATTCGTGGCACTACATTTATGAAGCTAAGAGATTCTGGGAATCTGTGAAAATACCACTAACCTCCTGAGACCAAACTCATAAGTATAAGTTGAAAAATAAGCTGTTACAGTGTGTAAAGAATGAGTGATGAAGCATTACTGAGTACGCAGAAATTCCTGGGCATCGACTACCGTAAAAAGAATTCCTTAAGTTGCTATAGCTCCACTGAACCCATTGAAACAGAGATATTTAAGGATTCTTGTTATGTCTTGGGGCATCATTTCTGGAAGGTCTGGTTTGGGTTTTTTGTGTGACCCGTTTTCCTCTACGTATCCATTTTTATAATGACAGTGCTGAATAGACGAAACTAACACAGAGATGAAGAGTCCTGAGCTTTTTGAAGCCAGCAGGATGTTGTGTGGGACGTAGAATCCAGTTCTCATGGTCAGAGAACAGAAGTATCTAACAATTAATGGCATTGAACACTGTTGAAAAAACCAGATCTGCGATGGGCTGAAGGGTCCAGACTCATAACCTTGTTCATAACCTTGGAAGTACACTAGTTTTCTTGTTTCTTACAACACGCACACTAACCAGCCTGGGAGACCTCGTGACTGTTACCACAGCGAGAGTTCAGGAGAAGCATTTTTATCTGGAAAGACATGATAAAACCTTATCCTGTGAATTTCCTTTGGAAATCGTTTCAGAATAATGAGGCAGAGCAAAACCAATTCAGAAAGATGCTTAATAGAAACACATTGCCCAGTAGGAAGTGACAACATGTAAGTGGCCAAAAGAGTTTGAAATTTAACCTAAACATGTAGCGTAAGGTATTTACCTAGTGACAAGGGTTTCAGAAAGTCCTCACTCCAAGCAGAATTAATCTGTCGTGTGAATACTCTCCACTCATCTGGGAAACAGCAAATGTAATCAACAAGTGTGTATCCAGTAGTAAGTGCACTGTCCTTGTCTATTTATTCTGCTTTGTTTCAGCAGTAGCTGTCTGGTAAGTCAGTATTTTTTTTCCTCTGTAGTAACATATTTTTTTTCCCCTCTACAAAGGTACACAGATTTTAGCTGGTTTGGAAATTCTTGTACCATATCACAGAAGATTTCTGTCATTTTACCTTGTGAAACAGCAAAGTCACAGATCAATGCTAGTACTTACAACCTGAAATTGCTGTGGGTGGACACGTGCAATGATTTCATTCTATTCAGGAGTTCAAAATGTAACATTTGATGGTAAAGAATCATTGGTTTGAAGGATGGGATTTTATTACTTTCATCTGTAAAGTTGTCAGTTCACACTCAGGTTGGCACGGGCTAAAGAACGTGTGATTTGTGCTGCCCAGGTAGCAATGTGATTTGTGTCCTATTCCAGAGGGACAAATATTTCTACTCCCGGGTTTTTCAGTAAAAAAGGACAAGGATTGGAGAGGTCTGAAGACTGAACCCTTCCTCCCTCTCCATGTCCCCTCAATCAGCTTCTTACTTCCAGGTTGTGGCTGACAGACAGCTCTCGGTAAGCACCGCTCGGTTCTACCCAAGCAGCCTCTCTTCTGGGGTTAGAGAAATGACAACGTGAGCAGCACCTCAACTGATGCCTGTGGAAATATAGAAGTGCAGTGGAGATTATGTTTTGAAGAAGAAGGAGCCTGACGTAGGAGGCTATTTAAGAAAACAAAGCATAAATCATAACACCTACTTGCATGGTAAGGAAGAAACACGCTCCGTCGTGCTATCGCGCGTCAGCAAAGCAAGGAGGGGAAGAGAGGGGGACAGCTTGTCTGCATACTGCAGGGTTGCTTACACAGACAAACTAGATTATTCAGGAGCAAGGAAAAGAGGTTTCAGAGCTGACTTGACTTTCTCCTGCCACCTCCAACATGCAGACAGTGCAAATAAGAATGGGAAATGCAAACTGCGCTGCCAGGTCTGTTCGTCGTTTGTATTCTGCTTGAGGTTTCTAGGGAACACCTTGCCCTTTCCTGAATGCCTCAGCTTCAGTTTCTCTGGCAGTTGTTAAACTGCCCTTCCTAAAAACGAGTGTCACCTCAGTAAATGGAGGTGAGCAACATGCAGGAGCATTAAAAGCAAATTATCAGAGCTGAACAGCAGTGTAATTACCTGAATTACAAGTGATTTCTAGGTAGTCAGTGCGTGAGCAATGAAGGAGTATGCAAGTGTTGCTACACCAGATCTGACACGCAAACATCCACCCCACCTCCTCCTGAATTTCCATCTGCTTCAGATGTCTGGCTAGCCAAGGTTCTTCTGTGCAGACTCCATCTGCTGTAGGTGCGTGGAGGTGATGGCCAGCACAACTGCCTGTGAATGTGGTACCAGCCTGTCATCTTCTGTATTTAGGAAAAATGAAGTCGGTTAAAAAACCCACCCAAACAACACCCCATAAAGCCCACATAAAAATTCAACATAAAAGGAGCATCATAAACAAGTTGTTGAGGTAGAAAACGAGACACAGAACCCCTCCCCTCTGGCTTTATCCAAGGCTTCTTTCGCCTTTGTTCTGCTCTGCCTCTGGCATATCTAGGCCAGCATTTGCTAATTACCAGGAAATGGAAGACAGTTGCTGAATACTGTTAAAGGAAGATTCTCACATTTAAACCCTACGTTGAGCTAATGTGCTTCAGAAAAAGGGCTTATTCAGAAGAACTTTAAGAAAACAACAAAAAAATTGCATTACTAGATAATTGGAGCTCAAGCTGGGTCCATTATATAATAGCACTTACTGGTCCAGCTGCCTTGTACTGATTTACCCATCCCTCCAAGCACAAGACACCGTAATTGTTACCACACCTTAGAAACTTCCCATGGAAAGGTGTGGTCTATTGTTGCCAGAATTACATCAGACCTTGAACTCGCATCCACAGTGAGGAAGTAGTTAGAACCTGCCAGTAACTACAGCAGAGAGAAAGGAGAACTTTGGAAGAAGCAAGCAGGAGAAAACCTTCTGAAAGCTTGCCATAAATAACCCCCCGGATAGTACCACCGCCAACAAAGCTGGCAACCGGTTTGAGGCCGATGCTATTAGATGGACGTTTGATAAGTTAAGGTGTATGTATCATTTTAATTTCCCTTTGCTAGCTGACAGATTCAGCCCAAATACACGAATTAGCATCATTCGGCTCGTGTCTGTCTTCGGGGGTGCCTGTCAAATAAGGAAACGTCGGAGTGCACCGAGAAAACCCTCCCTTGTTTTCCTAAAGCAACAAAGATTTAAAATGAGAAGTACTAGGGGTATAATCATTTTTCTAAAGGTGGGAAAAAAATTGCTAAGTAGCCTGCAGAAGTTATTGTAATGCTAGTTCTGTCAGCGGATCTGCAATAAATCCGTGGCTTTATGCATGGAAGCAGAACCGTGTTAACATTCGGTGTGAAAAAGGCTATTTTGGGCTGCTCATCCCCTGAGGAGATAAAGCAGACTGTTATGTCAGCCTCGACGGCATCTTCGAGTTTTCCTGGATATGTCTGAGAGAAGGGTTTTATAACTATCACCATATGGAGATACAACATGTGATGCAGCCTAAAGCTATTTCCTTTGAAAGCAGAGCTTTATTCCTGTAATAAAGCTGTGGATGTAAAAGCCTGTCGTTAACTTGACAAAAGAAAGTATCTGACTTGGTTAAGTAACAACACATTTAGCCAGAAAAAAAAATAAAAATTCAATTTCCTATGAATACCTGCAGTGGGATAGAGAATAACCATACGTTTGCATTTACCTGCCTTTTTTTTTTTGCCGAGAGCCTCAGAAGAGGGCTTTAGGTACCTCTGGTCCTGGGGGGTAGCTGGTTGGTCCTGAGTGGGACTTAGCAAACCAAACAGACGCTGAGTGGTGAGACCGTCTCAAGCTTTAGGGGAACAAGAAAGGTCAGGGGTCTGGGCAAGTGTTTAAAGGGAACAATATGCGCTGAGTCCACTGGGGTTTTTGGGGACGTGGTCTTGCGTGGCGTGCTGTGCCGCCCCGGGGCTCTGCCAGCCACACCAGGCAGGGGGCTGGAGAGTGCAGAACGGCCGTTTCCTTCATGCTGGCATCCCTTAAATCAGCATGTGACATCAGGTCAGTGGTTTGAATGGAGAAGACATCTTATCTTCTCCAAAACTTCCTCCTCTGAGGGACAGTTGAGAGGAACAGGCTTTAACTCTCACCAGTGCAGAAATAGCTCCACTGCTGCTTTTTGATTTCTCTTTGTCCCCCCTGCAGGGAAGCAAACTGCTCTCTGAGGGTTTTTCTTCTGCTCTCTGCCAGAGGCTGCTTGAGCGGGGAGGCTGCGGCACAGGGGGGTATCTTTTTCTCTGTGTATATGCTTCTTTCTTTTCTGTACAACCCTCCCCACGTGCTCCTTTGTCCCCGTCCTTACCTTTGGCCACAGCAGAGGAGGCTGTGCGGAGAGCAACGTGCACCCACTCTTAGGGGTGAACTCTCTCTCTGGTTTCATTAGCCAGCAGAAGGGAAAGTATTCAGAAAAGCAAGCGCTAAACCAGACCCTTGGAAAGTATGGTGCTCGTTACAGGTTACAACAAGACCAAGAATCTTAGTTACTACATGTTCTAGGCAGATCTCTGTGTTTGGTTGGGATAATATACATTTATAATTACTTTGAATTAAAAGACCATAACCATCATGGCATTTAACACGAGCAGGGGTACATGCCAGGGCTTAAATTCAGAATGTGAGTAAAATAATTGTTGGCTCTCCTTCTTGACCGGGAGTTACTATCCTATTAACTGCAGGATACAGGTTTACACAAGATGTTGTCCTGAGTAACAGCAGAGGTAATCGATGACATCATGCAAAATAATGCTGCGATGTTAATGAGTAGATTTTTTTAATTAGCAGTCTTTAGGGGATAAGAATCACATCCATTTGCAAGTAAATGTACTGTACGTAACCAAAGGAAATCTGCTCAAGCTCTGAGGCACAGCAGAGAGAAACAAGTGATAGGAACTTGATCTCAGGAGATGGGGCACGACCATGGAAGGGTAATCCTCTGAAAGAGGAATGCTATTTCCATCGCCACCTTGGAGAAATCATAAATATTAGGTCACCATAGCTCAATCAGTAGGTCAGTGCCATTTTACCAGATAAAGCATTGCTGCAAAGACTCGAGTTGTTTGGCCCAGGTTTTCTGCAGCTGAAATAACTTCAGTGGAGCACCAATTCTTGTGATTAGTTCTTCACTCTGAGGGTGCTGAGACACTGAAACGGGTTGCCCAGGGAAGCTGGAAGCTGTGGATATTCCATCACTGGATGTGTTCAAAACCAGGTTGGATGGGGCCTTGTGCAACCTGGTCTAGTGGGAGATGTCCCTGCCAGTGTCAGAGGGGTTGGAACCACATGATCTTGGCTGAGCCAGGACCCTTGCAAACCCTACCTGAGCTTCTGCCCACTAACAAAAAGTTCTTGAACGCAAAAGCCTGAGATGGGACACCCAATGCCTGAGTTTGAGCAAGCTTTCTATTATGTGGGGGTGAGACAAAAAGGGTTTCAGACTTCAAAAATGTTCAGTCATAACAGTTCCAGCCTGATCCAAAGCCCATCAAAAGTGCTATCAGGCTAACCCCATTTTAATGAGGATCTTTACATCATAGCAAATAGAGCAGCAGGAGGGAAAAAAGTCAGTCTGAGCTAAAAGTGCACAGCAAACTTCTGTATAATGTGCAAATTGGTAACAAAAGCTGTCCTGGCACGGACAGCTTGTAATTGCAATTTGTGATTGCATTACCTTTTTATCTTCTGATATTCCTGTTCAAGAGTCTGTTTAAAATTAACTATGCTGTATAAACTCAGGAGCCATAATTCACAGAAGTGGATTGCAAAGTTATGTATTAGTTTGCCTTCTCTTTTGTTGAAGGCATCGCAGCGGGGAAGAAAAGTGGTCCAGGTAAAGCAGGGCGTACAACAAAGAGGGAATACACAACATGTCTAAACACGTGGAAGGGTAGGAGAAGACTTTGGAAATCATATACAGATAGGGCTATAAATATAACCCAAACCCTCATACTGGAAGCTGGTCATAACCAGCTGCAGTCTTGCTGAAGTTTGCATTACACCAACATGTTTTCACCCGCTTCGTTTTCGGGCAGAAGTCCTGAATGACCTGTTGCTGCTTGAAGAGCAGCGTTGGAAAACCTGCTCACAAATTTCTTTGCTTCTTCTTGAAAGCACTGAAGGAGAGTAGAAAAAATATACACTTCTATTGTAAAAAATACTTTGGTTGTGCTCCTTAAAATGCCAACGCAAAAGTAAAAACACCAAAGCAAAACATAAAACTGACAGAAAAGTTAAAGTTTGAAATATGAATGGCTCTTTCAGGATCCCAGCCAGAACTGGAGAAGGCTCCAATTTTCTTTTGAAATTGCTCATTCAGTACCTGGAAATGTTTATTTAAAACCTGCAGCCTGCAGACATCTCAAAGTATTAATTTGATACTCGTGAGTGGTTGTTAAATTCAGTGAATGTGAGATCATGGCCTAAATTCTGCTAAATCACTGGCTGGTTTGCTTACTAAGGCTAGCAGCTCTGGGGTTGCCTGGGTGCTGCTCAGGCCATTCACCTAGGGACGATTAGAAGCCTATCCATCAAAGCATTTGCCAAAAATATCAAACACAACTGCTTTCCGAGCTGGGGGTGGCAGACTGCCCTTTTTTGCCAAAAAGATTTTGTCACAATTGCACGGCTCCGATGCCACGTGGTTTAAAATCACTCCTCCAGAAAAGCGTTTCCGATATCCACATAATAGTCCAAATAATTTCTCTGTTATGCAGAGCTTCCCTACAAGGACAGCCCCTGAGTAACTGTCCTGCTTAGCTATAGATGCTTCCCAAGTTGCTCTTTGTAGCAGAAATGATGCAGAAGGAGCTGAAATGTTTTCTGGAGGCAAGGTCTATCACACAGGGGCTCCAGCAGCAGCAAAGTGGCTTCTTTGACTCTAACTGAATTCTTTTTTCTCCTGAATCTTAGCTTCTCTTGACCAACAAGGGATAAACATTACCATCTCTTACAGAGTGTTGAATGCCTGAAGCTACTGGCAGTTATCCTGCCTTCCCCACGGGACAGCGAAAAGTAGGAGCTTGTTGGTCGTTCAGTTGGATTCCAAGTCACTGGATGAAAAGGTCAGTGTAAACTGGGCATGTGCTTTATAATTAGTTTCCAGAGATTAGTGATATGCTAATGACGCAAATTCCAAGGGTTGTTCTTAATGCACACAGAGGGTGTGCAGGTATGTTGGAGTCATAATCTCAGCGGTACAATAGGAGATGTGGACTCCAGAAGGAAAGAAAACAGAGGTAAAGCTCTTTCAAAAGAGATTCTGGTTTTGAAAGCTGACAAGGGACTACATTAAACGAGGAAAACTGGACAGTCTGAAAGACACAAAATACTCCGAGTAAACTAAAAGGTGACAAGCCAGATTTTACATCTGTATTGGCTTCTGCTTCAAATACAATCACTTAAATCACTGAGTTTTCCTATGATAAGAAAAGCTCTTTCCCAGTCATTTGTATCCCCTGTATCAATGGACATGGTAGGTTATCCAGGTGGTACCTGTCACCTTGCTGCTGAAGTGGAGCACGGCGTGGCATTGTTCTCGGGCAGCTCAACACCACAAGCATCCTTCTCCCTCCCTCCCTCCCTCCCCAAAAAGCACGGTGGGGGCAGAGAGGAAAGAAATCCCAGAGGATTAGCTCAGTGTCAGAGCATTAACACTTAGTTGATGACAACTGTAGGGATTAATTCAAGCTGGTTAAATCCTTCTTAGCTAGAACAGGAACCAGCAAACCATCTGGTGGAAAGAGCAGTATGACAGGGCTAAAAGGAAATACTGTCTGAGTAGTCAAAGGAAAAATAAACCATCCTGCAGACTTTGGGGAACTGCTGTGTTTCCCAGGTGTCTGGCCACAGCAAGTGACAATTTTGATCACAGCAGTTGAAATTAATAGTTTGGCAAAATATTGTGTTTGAAGCCCAGAAAAGTAAAAAAATCAGCTTTTAAACTTGCTATAATCACGCACAACACTTGCATAAAAAGACTGTGGGGAAAAATCATGCATTCTGTGAAAGAATATGATAGCCTGCAATCTATTTCCCTGCTAATGTCCATTCTATCACCAGCCTACATTATTCTGTTCTGAATGAACTTCACAGGTACATCTCCCTGTTTTCAGTGGCCCTTTCCTACGGCTCTCCTTTAAGAGAGGTGCTGTTGGTCCCCACCTGTCCTTTGCTTTTCTGCAAAGTGGAATAGAAGTCATCTCACAGACAGAACGCAAGTGACCCAAATTCACAGAGGAGGTCAGTATCACAGCTCCTGGGGCTAGTAAAGATGGGCTGGCCTACAAAGACAAGGTGATCTGCCTTGTAAACTGCTTTGAGGTTACCTCTCCAGGAATTAAGAGCGTTTGTCTCTGGAGAAGATCAGACAATGTAAATTGGATTTGTGGGGAAGCGTCTCCTCTGCGATGCCGCTCGGGGACGGTTATACTAGAAATAAGGTCTTGCTTCTGCTGGGTTCGAGCTTGGTTCTCTTGGTTTAGTCTCCTTGTAAATAAAGAAATGTGATGAAACCTTGTAACGATTTCATTGACAGCCTCTCTTCCATGAGGTGCATGCTGCTACCATTGACTTGCACAGAAATGGCAACTGGTGAGTGAGTGATTGGTGGTCACACCAAGTGCCGTCTCACAGGGGGGGGACGTTTCTGAGCAGCATTCAGCAAGCATATTTTTCATCCACTTTGATCTGCTCGTTGTTCCCTTTTGAAATCTAGAAAGCCTCTTGTTTCTGTCTCACCGTTTTGAAAGGTAAAAGTGTTTACGCAGCTTATGTTGTTGTTCCACAGCAAGGTTTTACTAACTTCCTGATTATAGAAAGCTTGTTTGTCGGTGGAAAGTTTTCACCCTGCTGCTCCCCAGATACTGCCATGCGAAGGAATTTATCAGTGCAGCAGACAGGCGTGTTATTAATGCAGAAAAATGCCTTTGTGAATACAAGAATGGAGCAAAAGTGCTTGGTTTCCTGACAGAGAAACACAGGAGCATTGGTTCAACACTCCTGTCTGGAATGTGGAAATTCTTGGTGTGAAAATGGCAGAGTGAGTCTCAGCAGGAGAGTTCTAAGCTATGTCAGGGCTGGTTCTGTGCAGGGCTAGAGGCAAAAAAGGTCAACCTGCTTCAAGCATATGTTGCTGCAAAGGAGAACCACATTTTCATTAAAACTGCTGGCACAGACGATAGTCCTGTTCCAGAGCCCTGCCTTTCCCCCTGGATGCTGCTGGGCTTGACAAACTGTTCTCAGAATACATTGCATCACGGCTCAGAAGTTTCGTGAATTTTTAAGGACTGTTTTCTCTCCGTGCAGGCTAAAATGAAGATAAATTGGGAATTTTTTGATCCAGATTTGACATAAGAGGATCAAAGGAATCAAAATATCAGCAAAGATAAAAGAGTTTGTTTGCCAACATCAGGTCTTACTCCCGATACTGAGGGCTCTTTCAAACACAGACGATATCAAGAAGGAAGCATCTGTGTGAGCTTATGAGCTTTTTTACAACACTAAATCACACATTTCTGGCCTTTGCCTTATCAAAGATAGGGAGTAAGATGTCTCTTAACAGATCTGTCTATTGGACATACCCCCAAATGTGGAGTGACTTGGTTTGTGTCTTTTAGACCAGCTTATGGGCACATTAATAACATTAAAACTGTGTGAAAGGTTGAAGCCATCCATCGCCCTTTGCTTTGATCTTGGTGATAACCCATCAGTCTGGTCAGCAGTTTATACCAAAGACCTGTGCCCTTAGCATGAAGAATAAGTGACAGGAATGAGTCATCATGGCAAACTCACAGGAGTCCTGAAGGAAAAAAAATGATCCTGGAAACCTGAGTGGTGAGAATGCATCTTCACAAAACATCTTGATAAATCCTAAACCGTACAGCTCAATGCTAACAATAATAATTTACCAATAAATATTCATTATTAGCTACCACTAACATGGTGCTCCAAGAGTATCAGCTCAAGACAGAACAGGAAATGCTACAGAGCTTTTTGGGTGAAAAAAGACCAGTCTTGGTCTGTTCTGAACCTGACTTGTACTAGCTTCAGTTTCTCTTCCAGTGCATGAGATGAGTTGATTCTTATTCACCTCCTCCAGTACATAACTCACAAGTACTCACTCCAATACATCACCTCACAAGTACATAAACATCCCAAATAACCCCCTTAAGTCACGTCTTTTCCTCATACACAACTTGTTTCAAACATTTAATCATCCTCATTGCTCTCCTATGGACCTTCACCATTTTTATTGGTTTATGTTTGACCAAAGCTTCACTCGGTGTGGAGGAACCATGGATGGATGTGATGGCAGAATGTTATTTTCCGTGTCATGATCTATTGCTTTTATAATAACTCCTGAGACTTGGCCATCCTTTCGACAGCTGCCAGCCACTGAGTTGATGATACTATGAAAGTCTTTATCTAAACCCTAGTTCTTGCTGTGTCTGTCCAGAACGTTGATTTAATAATTCCAAAACTAATGAATAATCTTTTTCATCCAAGCTATCTACAAGCTCATACTTGCATGTCCATGCTGGATTTAATTAGCGTATTAAAGCTAATTTGAGGTTTTGAGCTAGTTTGAGTGCTTCAGTTTGCATCTTTTGGCATCGTACTATCTTTTTTACACGTAGCCTGAAGTGAGTGTTAAATATATTGTTGTGGCAGTTTGGGGTCACCATAATCATCCTTGTGTGACACGGAAGATGTGTGACAGAGCTCTGCCATCTCCAATTACAAATGCTTTGTAATGGATAATTAATGAGATGCCTTCAAGTTCTTGAAAATATGTTCATACGCTTACGATTAATCACAGAAATCTGAAACTGAAAAACAATATTAACATGGCTTTTTTTGGGTCATTCTGTCACTATGGGATTGATCATAACGTCCTTTGGTCTGACTCCAAGGTCTGTGTCTCTTTGTCCCATAGCAAAAACTTGCTTAGTGATCTCAGGGAAGAAGCTTTTGCCTTTGGCAAGGCCTTAAGTCAGAAGAGATGTTCGTTTTTCAGTGTTTGAAGTAGGCATTTTGAGAATGAGGTGGACCAATGCAAACAGCCCAGAGGCAAGTGATGAGAGTTATCCAGGATATGGAAAATGAGGTGTACGAGGGAATCTGGAAGCATGAGGATTGTGTGGCTTAAGGAAAAGGAGGCAGAAGAACGTAAGTTTTCAATGACTAAAAAGCTTCAGTAAAGGCAAAGGTACTACCCTGTTTTCCATGTCCTTGAAATCTATAGTCCATAACATGGAGGAAAAATGATTTAGAGGCAGATTTTCTGGGAAACTGCCATGTCTCCACCACGGGGGTCTTGAAACAAAGGGTTGTTACTCCTGTTACGAGGCCAGTCAGCAGCTGAAGAGAGAAGAATGTAGTTAGGGACTCAGTAGCCCCTGGGAGGTCAAGAAGAGCTGCCTCTCCCAGAAACAAGAGCAGCTAAGACCGTGTTGATCGTTGCAGTTAGCAGGAATGTGTGCAGTCCCTCAGTTCTTGCCACCTAGGGACAAGGAGTCCCTTGCCACTGCTGATCCGTTGTCTTGCTTACGTGAAAGGCAAGGGATGAGCTGATGGTGAGGAGTTTCTTGCAAGCTGAAGAGCTGGGTGCCCATTTGGAGTGCCTGAAGGAACTCGGTGGTAATGATGTCTCCAGGGCTGCTGCTGCTGCTGCTCCCGGTGAAGCTCTCACTGTAAGGAGCTTGGGTATGCTCTCCTGAGTGAGAGGTGGACCATTTCCAAATGTATTTGCTCTTACCACATGCTCCAGCAGGCTTTCAACATCAAATGCTAGGTGAAGTTGATCCAATTTTGAGTATTACAGGATACCTTCCTAGGTTCTTCCCAGCACTACCTACAGCTGGTGAAAGTAGTCAAATAATAGCTTACAAAGACATTTTAGAGAGAAAAAAACCCCAGTTACATATCTGGACTTACTGCCTGCTAGGAACGTCACCATTTTTGGCAGATTTTTTCACTTGATTATTTGCATTATAATTCCTGTATTTCAAATGGCTCTAATTCTCTGAACTTTTATTCTAGATGTGATTTACGGATTGTTCTACTAATCTTGTCGTACTTTGTTCTTTACCAGCTTGATATTGTTAAAGCCAGTAGCAAAATCTCTTGTGAAGCTGCAAAAAAATTTAGGGCAAGCCAGCTCAAATTAATTTCACTGTCTGGAGCACAGTGTTTCTTAAGGATGTAAATAATCTAATGCTTAGAATATCTTTGAAATATTCACAGTTTGTCAGCCTCTATTAAAATACCCCCATGAACAAGTTCTCAGGAATTTCATAAGGATGAAACAATGGCAACTTCTGGGAGAATCAGAGCAGTTAAAGAGTTTAATGGAAAGTGATCGGCTTTTAAATGGACTCTTGAATGAGTCAGTTTAATTCTATAGCAGATACGCACACCAGAAAATGTATGGCAGTAAGTATCACTTTCTGCTGGGCTGTGATAATGCAAAGACTTAGTGGATGCTCAGTGACAACATGCAGCCTAATTACACACAACTGTACTTGTGAGGAACCTGATTTTTTTGATACTTATTTTTAGGACCACGTTGTTTTCATTTTTTCAGTACGTTCATTACTTCTTTGCTAGAGACCAAAAAAGTAACAACTTTCTGGAGTTGTAGAGCTGGGTTCTTATTGCTTCCGGCATTTGTAGCCACGGGCACACCATAAAATTCTTTGAAACTACAGAACAGAAGAAAATGAAAGGAAAAATCCACAGCAGCTTCTGTTTTGATGTTGTCCGTTGGCCAGTTTTCCCGTCTGAGTTATACAGTGAACGCTGGCATAGAATTGCCACGGGGCGTAGGATTTGAGGTCCTTTCTTGAGTAGCCCTTCTTCATTCATTCATCCATCCAGAAATAGAAATAAAGCAAATAAAAATCCCTCTAATTCTAAAGCAAGGATTTTGATGCAGCTGAGGAAATAAATTACAAGATGAATTATTACAAGCAGAGAATGCCACAGCTTGATGGGAGGTGTCCTGGTTTCCCTGGTAGAGAATCCCAGGCCAGCCATGGTCTGCAGGCCATTAGCAGTTTGGAGTCAGGCAGGAGAGAAGACCTGAGCTGGCTACAGGTGTCTCCCATCCCAGAAATGTCACACATGGCATGAGGGGGAGGTTTGCTGAGGGTGAGCCTCCTCTCCAGCTCCGGAGGGACTTGCTTACCATCTTGCTCCTGAGGATGCCTTCCTGCTCACTGTGACCACTGTTCATTTGCTGGGCTGAGTATAACTTTGTAAACTTTATATTGGTATTAGTTTGGCTGTTTCATGAAATCCTTTTTTTTTAAAAAAATTTTTTTTGCATCTCTTGTGACCTTTTTAATTGGCATGTTAAGTCTCTTATCCAAATACCCATTTGGAAACTCAGTGCTTCTTTCAAGCTTTTTTTGCCAGTCTCCTCTTGAAGGAAATACCTCTCATGCCGTACAGAACTGCTTAGAAATGCTGGTTTTGACAACAAAATTGCTGATGGACTCGAGCTTTAGTAAGCATAATAAGGGAACACATGGTAAAAACAGGGTTTGCATTTAAAAATATTGTGGAAGCTGATGAAAGATCTTCTTCTGAGTTTTGTTTTTGAGTATGTATTTGGTTGGTTGCTTTTTTTTTTGTCTCCAGAAGTTGCTGAAACTATTACTCAGCTACTCTCTAGGCTTGTTCTGTGTTCCATGTGTGTTAAGGTTGACTCTAAGCTGCACTGCACGTGTAGCAAGGGTACAATATTCTTGGTAACTCCTTTCCCCTGGACATTTTGGGAAACCAAGAGAGGGAAAAATGCACCTAGAGCTCTATGCTAATGTTACTATCTGGTCCATTTATGCAACAGGGTCAATAAAAGCTAATTGAGATCGGCTTTTTGTTATCCCACTTCTCTTACTTTTCCATTGCGTCCCCTGCCAGCTGTAGGTCACATCAATCTGCTGTCTCTACATCAATGAAAATGCACTGGTGTTTTCTCTGGCTCTCCTCCCTGGGGCGTTGCAGTGCTCGGATATCTGCCTGTCAGTGATTGTATCGGGAGGTGATCAGAAGAGCAGGGCATGTCCACTAATGTGCTGTGTTCAGTGCAGGAGCATCCCGTAGTATGATTGTATAGAAGTCCTTAATACCATTCATAAATACCTCGTTTGGATGATTAGAGCTGAGTTTGCCTGAAATGCAGCCCTTTATATCCTGTGTGCCATTGCAGTTAAACGCTGGTTACGATTAAATGGATATCACACTGATAGAGGGGGTTTTATCTTTTAAAAATCACAGAATCACTTGATTCTGTTTAATACCCCCCCCCGTTGGTCTTAACTTTTTAGTTTATTTGTAAATCTAGACTGTCGTATATCCTAGTAATAGGTTCAGCAACTTCTTCAGATAAAGGTTGAAGTGCAAGAAGTGAACACAGAGATACTGCCTTCCCTGTTACTTCCCACTGAATTATCAGTTGTTACTTTAGAAATGGTCAACATAGATAAAGCCTTTGCTTGGAATACTGTCTCTTACTGTTTCACGTTGACTGGTTAAAAATAACTGACTTTGAACATCTGGAACTCAACCAACTGCTGCACTTAAAGCCTGCATTTAACAAATCTTCCAGGACTAGCTTGGCAGTGGTGTATTGTTCACCTTGCTCCTTAGTTCTTCCTTCTGTCTCTCACCAGCTGTAGGTTACATACACATCTTGATGCTCATCTGTACATTATCCCCCCTAAACCAACAGCAAACCATTTGTATTTTGTTTCTCTATTCCATGCATTCTGTAGGGGCCTGTAGAGGTTAAATATCAGTGATTTATTTTTTTCTTTCACCCCCCTCCTAGTGCCTTTTTTGATTCCTTGTTTTTTTAACGTGAACTTCAAGTCCTAGCCTTGGAACTGGGAATGTGGTCTTTGGGACAAAGTCAGCTTCAGTACAAATTTCCAGTTAATTCCACGGATGGGAATGCTAGGGCTGATGGGGTGCAAATTCTGATCTTGTTTGTACGGGGTTGTGGGGATCTGATGTAGACACTCAGAGCTTTTTCTCTGTAGCCTTCTGCACGGAACAGCCAACCTGCAGATCCCTTGCAGGCAAACCAAGAGAAGCCAGGCAGTAGATAGCACGGCTTCTGAAATGCAGCGTTTTGCCAAGAGCCTTAAGCTGTTGATCAGGAACAAACTGGTAATGTGGAAAAAGCTTTTGTTTGCAGCCACTTGAGAAGGCAGAAATCCTGGCATTCCCCTGGTCTTTCACGCTTTCTCTGCTGCAAGTAGAAATATACTCGGTGTCACCCACAAATTGCTGCCGTGTCCAACTCAGAGCTGACCCAGTGTGCAAATCTGTGGTGTTTAAGACTAGATTTTCTCGTTATCAGTGTTGATAAGGCTATTGATGGGAAGGAAAGGACAGCGAAAAAGGGAAGTAAAATACCAAATGAAGCAAGTTCTTGTTGGATCGAGCAGCTGGAAATTGCCAACTGCATCCTTGCCCAAAGCTTGCTGAAGATTTTGGGGGGTGCATATTGGTTTCTTTTCTTTGTAATTCCTTTTTTTTCTGTGCTTGCATTTCAAGCATGGATGAGGCAGGAACGGAAAAATCCTATCGGTAGCACCTATTGATACCAGCTGTTTTGATGGCATTAAACTGAGCTTTCTGTTTCACTGGAGCATAACTCTTGCAGCTGTAATCAAGTATATAAGGGAGACGAGAATCAATGGCCTGGTTGAGAAAATTAATCTCTGCCTGCGTTTCCAAGGCAACATAGATAAGGAAAAGTAGTAACTGCCATGCTTAGAGAATTGGCTCATCATACTCATGGGGAAAATTGCTCTAGCAAAATCAAAAACATTCCCCCCCCCCCCCCCAAAAAAGGCCACTTTAGCAGAAGAAAAATCCGTTATCTGTTTAAATGCCACTGAAATTACTCATGTGAAGAAGCATAACTATACTGAAACCTAGGGCTTGCCCATGTTAGTTACTCTGAAGTAGGTAAAATACCATGTGGATACTCTTAATCATACACGGAGTACTTCTCGTGCGGAGGAAGGTGTCTTGTATTTACTATGAACAAGGACTGTTCGCAGTGAATACAGGAGGACAAGAATTTCAAGCAGAATATCGGCTTTGTTATTCGAGTGTATTCTTAAATAATTAAAATGCCTACCAAAAATATTTGTCTTATGACATGTTTGAGTTATTTTGAGGTCTAACTGAAATAAACAATACCAAAAAAGCCGGGAAAGATGATCTTTGATGTGGCTTAATCCTTATCTAACAAGGGGCCCTGGTAAGACTATTATTTAGGGTTTTATAGATATATTTACAAACCCTGGTCAGCAGACTGGCTTTCATGGTTGTAAGGGTGTATTTGGGAACAGTTGCATTGCTGCTAAGGTCAGCTCGCCTGCAAGTTAGCAGAAACACCAAAAGCTGATAGAAATGTTGCCAGTGATGCAGTGGAGCTTCTGGAAGCATTTCAGATTCCACTGGCAGGGTCTTGCTGACCTGTATTTTAAGATAATCTCATGGGTTTTGCTTGTTTGCTTGTTTTTAACCTTTCCTAGGCTATTTTTTGGTTTTGTTTTTAATGACTATTCCTAAACTAACAGCTTCTGTCCTTATTTCTCTTTAAAAAAAAAAAATAAAATGAAGTCTGTTCCAAAACATTCTCATCAAATAGGCAAAACCAGGATCCAATGCTTAAACACTGAAGTAAAAGTGAAAGATCTGGAGAGGGGCTTGATCTAAAACTACTTCTAGATATATGTTTTTAGATGGCTCTCCCAACTCTCCCTTAGCTTCCTTCAAGAGAAGTGATGTGAGACAATGCCCCCCCACTTGGAGTGAAATAGTAGAACTGATCCCTCTCCTCGATCAGTATCCGTAGCCTATATTAATTGCATGGTTTCTTATAATAAAAGAAAGAGAAATGAAACTAATAGTGCTTTAGCTTGTTTCCTATGGATTTAAGATTGCATAATCAAACACTACCAATGGCAGCGATGCACCCTTTGGAAGGTTTCTAGAAAAAAACTTCACACTTGTCTGATGGAGGAAGATGAGGATACAATGGGGTTTATTGTATGTATACTTTTCTTGGGCATTGCAGTTTGTGGCTAAAGGTCCCTGAAAAATCATTTTTCTTCTATAGAAGTATGAGTGAAGAATCCTCGGGGGAAGCTTTTATTCTCCTGTGTGAATTTTTATGATAAAACAACTGTTTGAAAGTTAATGGGAAGTTCTTACAGTAAGTAGAATTAAAAAAAACCCCTGAATTCTTACCCTCTCCCTTGCTACCCCTCTACTACTTCTTCATTATTATTTTTTGATGAAGCTCACAAGATGATGCTGAGGACACTTATTTTCCTTTGCATGTTTTCCTCTTGACATCATTGCTTTTATAACTTTGAAATCATATTTGGAAAAGGTGTTTTTTTCTGGGGAAAAGAGAGAGGTGAAAAAGTGGCAAACTGCTGTTTCCATTATTTTGGAGGGCAAGAAAACACTTAAGTAGAAATCTGAGTATCTTTCCATTTTTGCTAAAACCTTATTTGATGCAAAACCTAGTGTGCTTTGAACCATCTGCAAGCCTAATGTTCTGTTGGAAATCTTTCAGCTGAAGAACCTTCAGAAGTTCTTCCTGTGGTTTGCATTGTGTCTTTTTTTTTTTTTTTTTCCTTTCTCCGCATTGGGAACCAGAGTTCAAACTCCTGCAGATGCTTTAGCATGATTTTCCATCTCCCAAGTCATTAGTGACTTAGCGTGACTTAGAGATGCCAGTCCAGGGAGCTCAACAGTGGATTACTAGAAGGGTGACCTTATTCCAACTGTCCCTCTCCCGCTCTATCAGAACTCCCTTTAGGGCTCTCACTGACAAATTATTAGTCGCCTCAGGCTGGCAACAGCTGAATTGCTCTTTACAGGTAAAAAGGTTGGACTGTAACCACTGGGCAGTGTGGAAATAGTTATATTTGTATACATCGACCTTCTATAAATAACTCTGGGATTCGAGTCTCGCGTGGTCGCATTTGCGAAGCGCCGTTAACGTATATAGATTTTAAGCAGGCGTTTTAAGTGGGTGACAACGTGACTTGGGGTGTAGGGGGGTGCTGTGCTATTTTGTGTGCCTGTTTATTTCTAATTGAATAGAAATCCCAGTTCTAATGGGATTAGAGTAATTGCCAAGAACGCCTGTGGGCTTTCAGAGCATTGACTTTGACATCACGGCACATGGGAACTGGGATGCTTGCTTGCTGTGGCTTGTGGAACAGAAGTCTGAGTAATTGAGTCTTTCATCTACCAGGCTTATTATTATTGGCTGTCGCTGGGAAGATGTATGGTGGATATGGGCAGGGTGTGCATGTACAGGAAGGAAGAGAGTGAGAGAGGAGGAGGGGCAGAAGGAATGAAAGTACAGGAAAAGACCAAGTGGGGCAGGGGAATAAAAATCTGTGCCTTCCTGTGCATGCTTCAGGCCTGGGCAAAGGGAGGAGATCTCCCGGCCAGTGTAGCGTAATGCCTAATAGAGAGCCTCTCAAACAAAGCTCTTTGAAACAACAGCAAGGTAATAGATCTAAAGATCCAGATTACCTTAAATGACCTGGCTGATGTAGCTGCTTTGCCAAAGCCAGGAGCTTAGGGATCAAAGGAGACATTAGCTGTACAAAGGTCTTCCTGAAAGACCGGAGGGGAGAGGTTGTTGACTGCAGCAAGATGACACGTACTGATTGAATGGAGTTCCTTGGTAAGCAGGCTGTCCCTTGGATGTGAAAAAAAAGACCAGGATTAGGCAGTTTAATGCAGGTGTTTGATGGAAATGCCACCCACAAGGGAGGCTCTAGGAGTGTGGATCTTGGTGGTTTTGCTCTGTCTTTATTGTGGCAAATCAGCCCCGTGTCACAGTGATGAACCCGCTTGCGTAGAACAGCAGAACACTTTCTGCCTAACAGTACCCAAAAAGCAACAGTGTTTGCCAGTCCTGTAAAACAGCACAACCCTACCACCGACCAGGCTCGTAACTGCCTGGGTCACTTGGCCTTCCCTTGGGGAAAATGGAGATGTGGATTTCTGACCTCAGAGCCCTCACCTTTCAGTTTGGTTACAAGAGATTGTTTAACTTTACCCCAGGCACCGAGGAAGCTGCTCTGAGGGAGGGAATTGAAGCTGGTAGAGGGAACAACAAACTGAGTGCTAATCGACGATCCTCCATTGTGGGCAAGAAGGGAAATATTATATGAGTGTGAAATAAGGAGTTAAAAAGTGCAGTAATCTATCTGCCTTGCTTGGCATTAGTAAAACCTTGACTGGACCCAGCTTTGGATGCTGCATTCTGGGAGCAACAGGGAGTGGTTGGAGAGCGACGGGAGGGATGCAGTTGGAGTGTCAGATCTAAGAACTGCAGTTCTTAAGGAAAGGTTAAAACAACCCTGATTCTTTCACTTTAAAGACAATACGACCTTAAGTGGCTGCTGAGGGGGGAAAAAAAAGCCAAACCCACAATATGTCCTCAGTGGACAAGACAAAGACTAAATACATTGAGGGGAATTTGGGTTGTGTTTTGGAAAAGCTCTTCTAGTGGTAAATGTGATTGAGACTTTGGGAGGAAAAAAACCAAACCCAAACGCATGGGGAGCGTGTGGAATCTCAAAACCCTCTAGTGGTAAAAAGAGTAAGTTAAACATACAAGTGGAAGCAATTGTGTTGGCAGAACTGATGCTGTGGGCCAGAGGGTAGATAAGATAGTCTCTTTAGGGTCCTGTTTCTTTGCTCCTTCACCCACTTTTCAATTTGCCAAGACAACTTGGAGTTCTGGTCCCGTCCTCCAAAGCCCCTGCAATAGCTTTGCAAGTTTTATAAATCAACTTTGTCTATTTCCATCCCAGCCAATTACATTAAGATGATCCCAGTTGCAACGCTCTTTGGGTTTGACAATAAACCTTCCATTGATGGCTACATTTGGAGGGGATTTGTCTTCCAGTGAGTCGTCCATCTGAGGTTTGGCAGCTGCACCCTGAGCAATAGCTCCTTATCAGAATGTCTTGTGGGAATGGGCCTTACCGAGCGAGGGGAAGAGACCTCTGTGGCTTCTTCTGCCACTGGACCACTTGCCCCATCCCAGAAAGTACGCACACGGTTTTGACACAGCTCGTTGCCTTTCTTTAACCAACCTGTTGCCTCGTTCCCTGTTTGTGCACGAGTCTTCAAGGGATTAAAGGTTGGCTGACTGACACGTTACCCCAGCTTTCCTTTTGCCCTTTTTAAAGACAGTGATGTGTTTACTCGCCACGCTGCCAATCCAATCCTGTTCTAGCAAGCTTGGGTAAACAGCCCATATCTCTGCGAGGACACGCTGCATAGTGTGCTTTATTGGAAGGGTCCTGTCTAGTGAACTGTGTAAAACAAGGGAATGGCTCAGCCCAGCTCTTTGCAGGAAGTGCCACGCAGAGCAGTGTCCTGGGTGGGAGAGAGGAGAGTCCAAGACTGCACAAATGTTGTAGGTGCACAGTGGCTGTACACCATGTTGGGGCAAAGCAACCAAACCTTGTTTTGCTTTCTGCTCTGCTGTAAGTCTTTAAAAGGAAACACGAGTGTTTATAAATTCTGACACTTTCAAGAGCTCAGTCTTGATTCAAACTGAAAACAAAGCACAAGGAGGAGGGGCAGTTTTTCGCTGTCCTCCTGACTGTGGGGAAGAATGACCTTTACAGATGACAGGTCTCTGCCTGCCTTGCTCTTTTTCCCTAGGTGGGTAGCCCACTTGATAGCAGGCTTTCGAATGCCTGTGGCAGGAGGGGAGTGTCTGCTCAGCTCTGAGTAAACAAGATGCAACCATTGCTCCCTGGGTGCCTGCCTTACACCAGGGAAAACTGAAATTCATGTCTTTGCACCTGCACCTTCTCTTTCCCAGCAGGGTTTTTATGAACCTTTTTTTTTTTATTTTTGTGGCCAGGATATGGGTCATTAAAACCAGTATATTTCAGGTGATTAAAAACACCAACACGATGTTAGCAGAAGGAGTGGGTTAAGTATGAAGCTGAGGGAACGCTCTGTGCAGCCTTGAGGAGGGTCACGGAAACGGGCTGTTCCCATAGTACCTCTGCAAAACTATCTGTACTGCTTATCTATCGTATACAAAACAAGTGGTAGGCAGCACAGCTCGATGAGCACTGAAGTAGCACCAGCTTTATTTGGTACTCCAGGTTTTTGCCATTCATCAGATTTTAATTACATTCCAAGCGTCCTGAACAACAAGCTGGGTAAAGACCTGGAAATGGAAGGTCTCCATCCATCTCTACCTAGCTGTAGAGGGTAGCCTTGGATAAATTCCTATAAAATGCAATCAATTTGCTAGTGGTTTGAGGACATGCTTCCAATAAACAGAAGAATGGGCCCAAAGGAGGGCTACAAAAGAGCTTGGGCTTACAACAAAGGCCTGTAGTGACAGGATGAGGGGTAATGGCCTCAAATTGGAAGAGGGGAGATTTACAATAGAAATTAGGAAGAAGTCCCTCACTCTGAGAGTGGTGAGACACTGGCCCAGGTTGCCCAGGGAAGCTGTGGATGCTCCATGGACACTGGATGTGTTCAAGGCCAGGTTGGATGGGGCTCTGAGCAACCTGGTCTGGTGGGAGGTGTCCCTGCCCATGGCAGGGGGGTTGGAACTGGATGATCTTTAAAGTCCCTTCCAACCCAAGCCATTCTTGCTATAATATGTAGGTGTTTTTAGGTTTGGTTTTGTTTGTTTTTTTTTATTTTATTGTTTTTGTGTGCCTGCTTACTTCTCCATTTCTCCCCAGAGTGCAACCACCTAAGGCCATTCCCCAAGAGGCACATGGGGTGTCCTTAGGGCTGCCCAGTTCTGGCTCCCAGGCTGCCAAAAAAAGAAACAACTGCCAAATATTGTGGAAATGTCCTTGCTGCTCCTGCCCTGGGAGACATTGCTGTCTGTCACTGCTGCCCAGCATGTTCTCTGCCTTGCTTCCTTTCCTTTAGTGCTGCAGCCTTAACTGTCTTTCCTTAGTCCTCCCTACATCTGGGGATGGTAGGAAGTGAGGATGACTCTCCACAAACAGGTATCACATGTACATCAGTTGATTGTCTACTGTGATATACACAGTAGTTCCTGCTGGGATCAAAGATACTGTCTGCTGCCAGATGCTCAAAGAGCTAAGTAGCATTTTTGTGTGTAATTCTATAGTGTAGGTGTTTGAAACCCTATTTTTTGGGGGAAAAAAAGTCAACTATAGATACATATGTCTATAGAAAGTTCTTGGACAAGAGGTCTGTTCTCAGGCTTGCCTGAAAGACCTCTGAGGAGAAACAGTGACCAGACTCGGTCTGGATCCAGAGAAAAATCATGTGAGGCACAGCTAGATCTACTTGCAGCAGTGATGACTGTCTGGAGGGAGTCTGGACCAGGCTCAGCTAGAAAAGGTACTTACCATGCACGCTCAAGGTGGTTTTCAATAGGATCAACTGTTAGCAGCATATGCTATTGGCTCAGTTTCATATGGAAACACTTCCATGGCTCACTGATCTTGTTCTGGAGTGACCTATCAATGTGTAAACCAAGCCTGGACTGTACTTTGAATGCTCCAAAGGAGGTCACTAAGACTGCAGTGGATTAAAAATTTACTTGTGTAAATAGCATGGCATATTATACAGACCACGTACTCAAGTCAGATAAGGCAGAAAGACAAAATGCGTGAGGCTTTCATTAAGGAAATATCAGTATTTACTGTGCTAGAGCAAAAATAACTCTGAAAACTTGCTTCCTGAGAAGTGAACTGTTGCAAGGCTGTAAATTTAATTGCCTATATAAAGATTCCTTTTACTACATAAGTACAAATCTAAAGCAAATTGAGGATTACGGAGGAAATCCCTTAATTTGCAGGTGGAGCCTCTAATGTGCTGCTGCTTTCAGCTGTTCCGTGAATACGTTGGGTAGCAAATCAATGTTAACAGCACCTTTGGAAAGGTATTCTTCACCATGTCTCAGACAAAGCCTGGCATAAGAGTTCAAAACCATGGCAGTGGGTACTTCATGACAGCCAGTGGCTCTACAAAACCCAGCCTCTGTGTCCCTTTCAGCAGTGTTTGTCAGGTAGGATGTCCTGAAAGGCTTATGTCTGGCTGCTGAAACTCCTGGTCATTCTTTATTTGATATTTACTGTCTCTCAGCCTAGAGAGGCTTTAGTTTTGGTCCTGCTTTGTGGTGTTCGTGCATCTACTTTGAGTGAAAGCAGTTGAAAAATCTCATTTAAAAACCTACACTTATGTTCAAATGCAGAAAGAGACTTGCTTGTAGATCTGAATTCAGGATCAAAACTACCACTGACTTAAATCCTGCTTGGGGCCTTATCTTAACTTCTTAAGATTGTTGTCCGTGCCTAAAGAGCTCGGTAAAGGGAGGAAGGCCAATGCTGAAAGCCCTGCGCAGAGCACTTCTGATCAGACCCATTTCTATTGATAAAGTTAAACAGAAAGAGGCAGAAGTTTGTGTGAGAGCCTAGGGTCTTACTGCATTAATGTCCTCAGAGGAAGAACAAACAGAGTTCAGAGAAATGAAATGTTTGTAGATTTAGTTTAGTGGCCTAAATGAAATTAGAATTCCAAACGACCGGCCCCAATTTATTATGATCATGAAACAGTGAAGGCTTTTTTTCTCACAGCAAGTTTTTTATTTGTTATATTGCTATAAATGACTGTGCTGTTCCCAGAAGGAAAATATTTGTGGAGTCTAAGGCTTTGTTTTAGAATAGTGGGTTGAAATCTCTCATGGGGTTACTCTGCTGATAAGCCACGCTGTCTTTGGGAAGAAATGATTAGTTCAGCTGAAGCACGAGTCCAGAAAAATGGGCTATGAACAAGTTGTTTGAACTGATGTTAGCCGAATTGAAACAGTATTGCTGAGGGCAGAAAGGGAAGAGCATAGCAATAGGATTTATTTTGTTTTAATCAATTACACTGAGCGGAAATGATATAAAACCCACAGATCTGGGGAGATTTGTGGTCCTGCTCTTCTCCCCTCTTTCTGCAGTAAGGCTGATTGCAGTTTTCAGAGGCTCTTAAGCTTGTAAAGATGCGGGATAGAGATTTGGCTACTGGTGATTTTTCTGGAATAACTTTTCACTTGGGATCACGATTTTCCTAGCTAGAAATACAAGCACCTCAAATGAAAAATAATGTGGTGTTTAATGCCTGGGGTTCTATTAAATGATTGGTTTTATCCTGGCAAGACCTTTCTGTTTTGCTGTTGATGATTTATTTTGTTATGGATCGCCGTGTTAATAATTTGCAGGGTTACCTGGTGAGTGGAATAGATGTTTCCATTTAACATTTCAGAAAGAAAACAAAACAACTCACCATGTGAGACTGTGATACACAGGGGCATCGATTCATCTGCTGGAGCTGACAAGAAACAAGTGACTCATGCAGAAATGCAAGAGCTTGCTTCGAAGGGTTGGGGAGCTGCTCAGGCAGTATTACTGTATGTGAGCATCCCCAAACCTACCGCACTGCTTCTTGAGCCTCAAAGACATCACCAGTTCTATTGTTTCACACAACAACCACCCAGCGTTGCTGGCTAACCTGGACCTTGCTGAAAGAGGGCACTTTGCCACTCGCACCATGACGTTTTTTTCCCCACATTTATCTTCTGTAGGGTTGTTTTCCCCTCTCATTATGTATTGGCATTTGGGGCAGAATGACTGTTTTTAACACTCGTAAAAAGCAAAGCTAAACACCCAACATAAAAAATGAAATCAAATGCCGTGCAGATTGGAAAGTGCAGCTCCTGAATACTTGTTCATGATCCTTTTGCAGGTTTATTCTGGCACTGGTCAAATTGCCTAAAAGACTTTTCATTGTAGGTTTCGTGGGTTTGTGTAAATATAAACCATGGCTTTTGGCCTTCTCACTAAAATCCACCTTTGGAGAAGATGGGAATAGTAGGAATCCAAAAGAAAAAAGCATTTCCTGGCGATTAGGTGCATCTGGGATGCTTTGCTAGGACTCCAGCTCTCACTTTCAACCTGTTTCTATAATGCAGAGCATCAGGGGAAGACAGCAGTACTAGAGCTGTACTGTCCTCAGGGGAAACACCTCGTAAAGCACCTAGTGACTCTGAGCCCCAGCAGAGGGGTTTGTTTTGCTGTGCAGGATGGAATTTCTTTTCCCCCTCTAAATCCATTAAAAATATTTTCAGGTACATCTTTTTTCACTCTTACATACTAATGGTATACCTGAAGCTACTCCTGCAGGTAAAATAATTACCCTATATGCATCTGGTTTAAGAATAAGTAAACCTGAAACTGCCTAGGGAATCCAGCTGATAGGAAAATGGGCTCTTAATTGAGATTGCTTTTTCTCCTGCTTGTGCTGAGGGTAGAATCCAGTGTTGCAGTGGTGGACACTTATAATTTGGAAGCTCATTTTAGTAATCATGAGGATTTGTGCCAGCTGAATTCCTTCTAGAGACAAATTTAAAAAGAAAAAGCATGTTCAATGCCTTGTTACTCATCCCTTCTTGCCTTTGGTTAGGATTGTGTAGCATCTACTGCTTTTTTTTCAACCATTTTTGGAAACTGTTAATGGGTCGTAAGCCAAAAGTGCAGAACAAACTCTATCCCTTCAAAGCAGACACTACAAATATCAGGAGTCTGAGTCTTCTTCAGGAGAATATCCTCACAACCACAGAATCTTCCTGAAGTTCAGATCCAGATGAGAACACAAGGACGTGTCCAGCTCCCTTTTATTGCTTGAGGGGGTTCAGGGTGCCACAGTGTAAACAATTTAATATGTTTCCCTCTGTTACACTATTCTGGTAGATGAATAGTTTAATATACCAAATTTTAAGGGCCAACAGTATTTTAACAACTGTCAAATAAGATAGTTTCCAGACTAAAAAGTCTCTTGTCTCTTTTCCATTATATATGATAAAAATCATATATACTCCTGAGCTAAGATTGTGCTAGTGATCTCCTAAATATACTGCTATGTAGTAAATACCAAAATATTGTGAGATTGGAGCAAGGATTGGATTCAGTAGGAAAAGGATGAATATAATACATGACTTTATTACGATGATACATCACTGATATGTTTTAAGTCCTGCTATAGACCATCTTTTTTAATTATAGAAGAATAATCTGACTGAAGTTATATGAGGAAATGAGAGGTTTTTTGTCTTCTATATATTAAAAGCTTTAAAGCTTTGTTCAAGCTGGATTTCCATTTATGATGGAATAATTTGACACAAGAATCTCATATCCATACAAATATAATGTATACAAATATAATAATCCATATAAATTCAAGACTAGGGCTTTGAGCAAGCTGGTCTAGCAGGAGGTGTCCCTGCCCATGGCAGGGGGGTTGGAACTGCATGATCTTTAAGGTCCGTTCTAACAGAAATGATTCTGTGATTCTACAGTTCTATCAAGTAGGTCAATGGCAATAATGATATACTGGTATTGCTTCAACTGAGAGGCACTCTACAAACTCTGATCCTCCATGATGATGAGATAAGCCCAGTCCTATCTCAGGAGTTTGGTGTAAGCTATTTGTGCAACACGTTACCTTATGTTGCTGAATTCAATCTTAGGTCATTGTTCCAATCACCATGACCGCAAGAAAATAACCACAAATAAGGAGAAAGGTAATAGCCTAGAGAAGAAACTGAATTCATCAGAGGGAATTTCAGTGGAATAAATACCTTACAAAGGACAAAACGATTAAGATAATCTTGGAGACTTATGAGGAGTCTTTCTGGAATAATGTTCAGTCCTAATCCTGCCAGCCTTTGGTCACGTAAACAGTCCTGCCTTACACAAGTAGTCAAACCTGACGTCAGTGAAGTGATTTGCAGGGGAAAGGATTGCTCACATCGCTATGGGTTTGAATGTTTGCTTTAATTAGGCTCTTCCCCACTCCCCCCTCCCAGTTGTCAAGAATAACCTCGTCAGTGTTTTTTTTCACACCCATTTTGTTCCAAGCAGTAGATAAGGTGCACAGTTGCACACAGATTGGTAGCGTATTTTAATTCCCTGTAATTATACCAGCTATTAAACCAGTTACATAGTCACAGGGACGAGTATAAGGACTCGCAGGTGTTCTCAACGTCTTGGATTTAGCAGTAGGGATTTAGTTTAAAGTTATTACATTTCAATTTATTCAATCTTTAAAAAGATTTAGTCTTTCCAAACACGTGAGATGGTAATTGTGTAAACAGTAGAACAGGGATTTGTTGATATTCTTTCTTCCTTTTCTCGGGTTAACCTTTCTGTGTGTTGCTTGTTTGGAGACTATAAATGAAAAGCAAGATACACTTCATAGCTGGTTTTTTCAAGCAGTCTGCAGAGCCTCCCTCAAATACACTATGAGTGTTTGGGAGCGCTAAGTTTACCTGACAGCTTTGAAAACAAAAGATCAAATACAGACCGTTAGGGTTAGTATCTTGCTGGTTAAAATCTGGGGCCCGGGACTTCTGAATACTTCATTAGCTGTGATGGATACTCTGCCAGCATCATGTATTCTTATTTTAAAAAGAATAAAAACCCTACTCTAGCAGGAAATGAATTTTCTGACCAGAGAGATAAATAGATTTTCCTGCTAAGGTCTCTAAGGTAGATGCTTCAAGGAGCTCAGGAGACACTAATGATTACATAGAGGTTATATATATATAATATAAAGATAATATATTCTACATTCAGCTCCTAGGTTAAGCTAAGAATAGCTGATTTGTGTAACGCAGTATCCTGTAGCTTTTTTGTTCGTCCATATTTCAGTCCAGAAATTTGGTGGCCAAGTAGGGACTTTTCTCCTCATGGGAAACTCCTGTAGAAAAACTTTCACTGGCTTGCACCATAGTGTAGATCTTATGTTTGGGGATTCTTTTCAGCTGAACGCTAGCTCGACCACTGAGTGAAAATAAGTGTTTCCTTAGCAAAACAGGATCAGCTTCTAGAAAATTAACAAACCAAGTAAGTAGTAAAAAAAGAGCAACAACATGTTTGAAAGAAATCAGGGTAATTCCTTGCTCCCTACAAGGCTCCCATCACTCTCTGCCACTGGCTTCTGGTTTTGCCATTGTTTCCCCCTTTCCATGACTGTTGTTACTGATAGTAGTTGTTCAACTCGTGCCATTGGCTGCCGCTCCATTCTTTTGTTTGAATAACCGATAGGTATCAGCAGAGGAGGTTCATTTGCTGGCAGCCTTTGTTAGTGGCAAGCCTTTGAACTTCCACCCCATCCACAGCAACCACAGTGCCAGGCCCAGTCGGTTGTTCAAGCTGGTATGCCGAGTGCTGTTGGAGGTGACTTTGTGTTTGAATGCAGGTCATTAAGTGGTTTATCAGTCTTTTGGATGCGACTAAACAAAAAGCAGCATCTTTGCCCAGCACTGTGGTGCAGGTTGTTTTGTGCACCCAGTCAGCCCCGGGCTGGAAGAACCTTGGGAGTTTCATGGAAACAAGGCGGAATTACTTTATCAGCGAAAAAAATCTACTGCTGTCTCCTAAAAAATACTTTGGAAGGTCTCTTCTTTCAGTGACGCTGACTTAGGCGTGCTAAAAGGGAAAACTCACGTGCATAGAGTGGCATTTAGCTCCAGAGATATTCTGCTGGCTCTTGTGTCAGCTGTCCAACAGCCCTTGCACGGTGCCTCGTCCCGTATCGCTCAGGGCTCGTGTGTGTGCTTAGCGTCAGCCTGTGCTGGGTGCAATCACTGCCCTTTGCGGTCTCTAGCAGCCAGAAGACCTTCAGGGTCCCAGCTGGCAGGACCCTCTCTGCTCCCTGACACTCGTCCAGGAGTGACAAGGCGGGCCTGGGCCTGTGTCCAGCTCACAGCTGCCCGGTGCGGGCGAAAGGAGAAGCCATCGCTGCCTCCCGCTCTCCTGAAGAAACACCTTCTGTGTTAAGGCCCAGTGTAAGGGATGACTCTGTTCTGCTGCTGCCCGGCACACCAGCCAGCTCCTCGTGTCATCAGCGGTCGCATGAATTCGGTCTGGACTTGGGCCTTACGCTTTTCGGGGCTTGATAAGAGATCTGAGACAAGAGTACTACGTGGCAAGCGCGGGCTGATTGTTTCCCTGGCTGAGGAGAAGAAGGAGTTGTTACCTGAACTTGCTGTTTTGGTTCTTCTGTAGAAAGAAGGTGCAAGCTGAGCAGGAGAAAGCAGTATATTCTACTGCTAACTGTAGTGGTGATTTTCTTTTTATCCCCCTGGTGCAGAATTGCTTCATCCAGCGCAGGCAGGAACTCTCTTTCAAGTTTGGTTTTTTTTTCCCCAAACTCTCACTCGCTGTGCTACAATAAAAGTTATTTATTTTCCAAACAATAACAACATCTCTTTATCAGTTGTAGCTGCAATGACCTTGCACTTCATTTGTAATGAATAACAGAAGTCAGCAGAATACTAGCTCTTGATAATCTGTAAAAAAACATTAAAAAAAAAAAAAAAAAAAGAGAGTTTAAGTAAGGAAAGCACATAAACCCAGGTAATAATAATTTAAAGGCTCCTGTTCTTACTATTTACACTGTTACGGGGAGCTAAACAAAGTTAATATAGCCTTTCATTTGAAATGAAGTCTGAGGTTTTTTTCTCAATTAGAGAAGGACAAAGATAAGCAAAATGGAAAAAAAAAGAAGTCAAATGAAGGTCAGAGATTTAGTCCACTATAAAAAGAAGGTAATTTCATAGGATATTGAGCAGTGTGTGTTGAGGGGGAAGGAGAGGCCAAGTGTCAATGTGGGAATTAAGAAGAATACGAAAACCTTTTATCGGAACTGTTTTCTTTATTAACTTGCTGCAATATGCCTGCCCAGCTCTTGCTTGCTTTTTATAACCCAGGTCTAACTGGTTAATTGCTATAGCTGGTGGTTGCCCGTGGCTTTGTTCTCGTGGTTGGCTGCCTTTGCAGTTGTCAAGGGCACCTACAACGCTGTCTAGGTACCGGTTCAGTCTGTAGTCACTGAAACAGATCAACCTAAGTGGAAAACCTACTTGGAAAACCCTGCTGTGCACAGAGTGAATTTATAAGCTTCACTCTCGAATAAGTCTGAGCAATTAACTCTGAATTTGCAGTCTGCAATATTTCTTACAAACTACTTATCAAATCGGGGAGCAAGAACAATTATAAGGGACTTGGAGCCAAACTTACTTAAATTGCAGCTTGAGAAATCAATTTTGACTAGCAAGCCAATATGTAAGACAAGCTTATTAAAAAGGAAAATTCAGTATATTTTTAATTTACCAATATCAAAGAAGATCTCAAGCAGGCACACAGCACAGAGGAGGGATACGCTGCTGGCTGAGCCAGGCAGTCAGGGTTTCACTGGGCTGGGTGCAGCACTGGACATGGGACAGAGCCTAAAATCAGGCTGGATGTTTGCAGAGCCTCTGTGCTCTGCGGTGGGGACACAGGGTAGCAAAGTGCTGCTTGTGTTTTAGTTTGTGGGGCACTCCCTCCTGGATAACCGGGTAGTGGCTGTGCTGGGGGAGCTCTCTCCCTGCTCTGCTGAGCCCAAAAACTCCTCAGGACTGAAATCACAGCTGCAAACCTGCTGGTGCTGGGCTGTGCTTGCTCGGAAAAGGAGCCAGCCATTAGAAAGAGCATGGCCAGCAGGAGTAGGGCAGAGATCAGCCCCCTGTGTTCGGCACCGAGGAGGCTACACCTCGAATCCTGGGGTCAGGTTTGGGCCCCTCACTCCCAGAAGGACACTGAGGGGCTGGAGCGTGGCCAGAGAAGGGCAACGGAGCTGGGGAAGGGGCTGGAG